>SMLS01061154.1:0-32694 GCA_004785975.1 Popillia japonica
TTTTTTTTGACACGCTTCGTTAGAGTGGTAGTATATATGTAAATACAACAATAATTAATAATTACTATCATGAAAAAGTTTTCGTCCACAATTTTGCTATAAGTTACTTTTAATTTTATTTCATTAAAATTAAATATTAACTTACAGCACAATTGTGGGCGAAAACCTTGTTCAAAATATTAATTTGAATTATTTACCTAAGATTGGAATGTTTTGGCGCTTTATTTTTAGTTCCGGTCAAGTTACGAGAGGCGCTGTAATACATTTTACCCCTTCCCTTTCAGTTACCATTCTAGTAAGTTATTCTATGGTTCTATCGTTTGGCCCCCATGCCTGCCTGACTTGTCGCCAACATTCCTTAGGGTCATCGCTAGTCTAAAATTTATAATAATATACAAATAAAAGATATTTAAGAACTATAGAATCGTACACTCACTGCAGTTTTATTACATTTGTCCCTTTTTTTCTAAAATTTGTACTTCAGTAGTAAATTACTTGTTATCTGGTGATTAGACCAGATATTAAGGAACCGCATACTCCCCGCGTGTAATGCATTGCGTCCCAACTTCTCGTATTAATGTTGTATTATGTTTAATTGAACTATTTCAATAATGAAGTGACAATCTAGTTAATTTATTTGAATAAAATTTTGACGTCTTGGCGTATTTGAATGTTTATTTTTCAAAAACAGCATTGACTTGCATAGTACAATTGTCTACAATACATTGACTTGTCCATTTTAAAATTGAACATAGCAAATGGTGGGAATGGCTTACGCTATATGTTCAGAGATAAAAGAAACTCACGGTATAATGATAATGATAAAATATATTTATGCAAAATAGAAAGATATCAAGAAATAATTGACTATATTAGAAATTTATATCTAAACATCATCTACCTATCATGTCCCCTACGAATTAACATCGAACTATGGCCCAGAAGGCCTGGTCATTAACTTTATCATTGACAATCTCAACATAATAACTGATCACCATAGTAAACACATTCTTATCCTGCCATCTTATTCCTAAGATCATTTTCATTATATTTATTTTTAAAATATGGGGTTATCATTTAAAATTAGGGGTATATTTTAAATTATTAGTTTTTAACAAATTCTGTTAATAACAAAAAATAAACCAAATCTAATTGCTTAAGGAGTGCGATTTAGCATGCCCAAAACCAGTCACGGTAATTGCTCAATATAACCTCCATTTTGTTGTTGTAAGATTACCAAGATTTTTGACATTTTGATGAGCTGTCGTTCGTTGTTTTTTTATTCTTCTTCTTCTAGTGCGAACAAGTTCGTTTCTCTTACAAGTAAATCTATTATGTTTTCTTCTATGAAATATAGAGAAAAAATCGACTGGCCGTAATCCTTCCAGACTGCGTATCACATTAGGGACTGCTTCTGTTCTAGGAACATCTAGGACAAATTGGTGTCTATCTTCTATTATTTCTTGCCAAAGAAAAATGTTTTGTGCCCTCTGCCTCATAATCGTTTTCTTCAGAGAAACTCTCATCCTAGTCAACGACAAAGTCTTTATAGTCTAAAGATTCAACGTCCACTCAAGGTATTGTTTCTTCCCGGTCATCCTCATCAATTTCTGAGCTTGCTGCTCTTCTTTCTTCGACTTCTTTTTAGTTCCATCCGAACACAGTTTTGTCTCCATCATATAATATATCGTCTTCATTAGTTTCATCTTCATTTGATTCATTTCAGATTTTTCAGGTCTTTTCTATCTAAAATATGCCATACGTTCTTTGAAACGGGTGCCTTTCTTCTGAGACTTCCAACAAAAACTAAATAGATTTGTTGTCTAAAATTGTTCAATCGGGATAAGGCTTGTTCTGTACTATCTTCCACAGTTTCCAAAAACATTTATCCAAGGAGGTGGCTGCTATGTGAACCAATTTGGATATACAATGCCTTGCATATTAAAAAGTATGTTTAAATTGTAGGTATTATTACTGCTCAAATATTCTTAGATCTTTAACGATCTTCGTTCTCGAAAATCTCAAAGTTTATTTAGTAGCCGAATGATTATAGAAATTACTGGAATAAAAGTTCATTTATTAAAGGATCTACTTTTACTAACATGAAAATATTACTGTTTCGAATTTTTTTTTTCAAAATCGATCTTTTAATAGGTCCCCCAACTGGCTGTGGATTTCTTATGTATTCATCCAAAGCTTCAGCTATCTACTTCAACTTTTCAAGAAAAATTGACAAAAATGATATTGAACTGTTCTTTGAACCTTTCTTTGAACATCAGACTGTTACTACTATATGATTGATGTAATGGTACACTCAAGACGACATTCACAACTTTTAATCAATTTACAAAACAATAGAAACAATGATAACGATCAACTTGATGATAATAAAATAGATAAGATTTATGTTTATTGCACGAAATTTTCCTGTATTTATTATAAAAATTTGTGTATAAATCTTACAAGTAATTTTTACCTACAACATATTATCGAGATAATTTCCATGTCACTATCAATTTGCGCAAGTACAGTAGGGTTACGGTTTTCCACACGGCTAGACGAGTCACACGGCCGTAGAATAGAGTTGCTCGGAGACTCATTAAGAGATCACAATAAGTACCTTTGTTGTCTCGGCGAACTTGACAATAACGACCATGCATTTTATAACGCCACTTCTTCTGGTGCCATTGTGGTTATAGTATGGCTGCCGTTCTATTACGGGACTTGTGTCTTCGCGTATAAATTATTTCGCATTTTTTCGAGCCTTTTGTAGTCTTGCAGATTCCTTTCTTTTGTACGAGATGCAGAGAATCGGGGTTGTAATCACGTGTGCTATTATGTCCTGTAAAGCTTGTGTTTCGCGTCTATCCTTTTGTAGACCTGGTGATTTTCTTCTTTCAGTAGAATAGAGGTTAACCGAGGCAAATCGCTATCTTTTTTTTAACGATATATGTTTCTATGCCTTTCGCGAGCGATGTTCATGACGATATAAATGCTTGTTCTTGTGGCTGTGCAAATAATTTATTAAATAATTGAAACGTTCGAGTGCTACATCAATTTCTGCTGCATTACAATTATTAATTACGATACAGTTCGATAAAAGCCATTACAAGCATGGACTAAAACCGTAAAAATTAAACTGATTTAGATATAATTATGTTCATTGGTATTTTTGAGCCAGCTTACTACTACAAAAATTTCAAATTAAGACGAGGATTGCAGCATGTTTTGCGTCTTTCACTGTCACCACTTGCAGTGATGCTGGAATTCTCTGGTCCTGTAAAATCCTTTGCTTTTTGGCTCATATTTAGCAATTAATAGAGAAGTCAATAACCAATGTTCAATCTATGGGCTGCAAAAGCACAGTGGCCCAATTATCTAGACTGTAGTGGAATTTATGAAAGGTCACGTAAGAACATAACGTAGCAGGAACGATAGGACACAGGTTGTTGGCCAGATGTACCACATGTAATGATAAAATAAACTGTCTCTGGTTTGACATAACTATTCATATATTGATAAACTGCACCAGCACGAGAACAAAAGTATAACAAAAAAAACTAATAACAAAAGCATTCAATAAAAGTTCATAACTGAAACTTGTTACCAGAACTGCTAAAGTAAAAGACAGAAAACACAATTCGAAGGAACTATACACCCAACACATACATACATAGTACCACCTCAAAAATTCTCCGTTAAACTTGTGAAAGTGCTGGGATCAAATTCTAATATCAACTTCCTAAATGTAGATTTTTTGACTCTTTCAAATTCCATTGCAAACGTGGCAACGCAGCATTCCATGTCGGCCTACAGCCGTTGGCGTAAACATAACATGATCAGCTGATACCTCCTATAATTAGAGCAAACTTTTGAGAGAGCCTATGGAAAGAATTTAATATTTTGGTACCTATTATTCCACAAATACTATCCAGCACTTGCTGGAATTCATTTTTGGATATACAGTAAACACACTACATACATACTGACGCAAGATAAACTGGGAGAAATCCGTGAAGACACTCTAAATGGAAAGTGCAAGAAATAAATTTGCTGGTTATATTAGCACCAGCTATTAGATTCAGGAATACCTGTGCTAAACTGCAACTTCTTGTGAGGATAGGAAAGACTAGCTTTAAACTACGCAATTATATTGACGAGATTGCCAATAGGAGGTCTCCTCCTACATCGAGAAATTCCAACCCATTTCACCTGACTCACAATCAAGGTGGAGTCTTTCTTTTAAAGACCAATCCAGGGTGAAGCTTAATAATCCTTATAGGTGAGACTTTTGCCGTCAGAGGAGTTAGTCCGCAGTTTTGTTAGCTTGTATCACCAAGTAAACATGTAAAGTCTTTGAAATGGCGTACACAAAAATAAACAATGAAGCTGTAGTCTCGTGGACCAACCCTAGATGAACCAAGAAGGGTAACTTGATCAGCTTACTTATCTCTGGGCTTAAATGTATTTGTCTCAAAAACGTGATAGCTCGAAAAAGATATACGTTTTAAGGGAACTATTCTGAGGATCCAATCACTGCATCCTCAATAATGTTCTTGAGTAATAACTAATTCTTGTGGTGGCGTTTTGGCAATCACTGTACAATGCAATTAGTCTAAAGCTTTGTGGAACTAAAAAATCATTGCTGGGCCTTGGACGTGGAAAACAGGATATCGTACTTTAACACGCCACTGAAGTGGAACAGAGGTAAGATGACACACACAAGATTACACAAACCACTAGAGCATGATTAGTCACTAAGCCTTATCAGATTAATCTGAATGTCGGTAAAAGCTTCTTATTTCAAGTTGGGGAGATTGCAGCTACAGCTACTTAGGCGAGATCAACGAAATCGTTATCACAGTCACAGTCATTAGAGGTATATGGAATAGATTGTAAATCATTAGCCAGAATTCTTACCTTCGTGCCAAAAACACAACATGCAAGATAACATGTAGTGACCTGCAATATCAGCATAATTATCAGGTAGGGAAAATAAGCACCTGATCCGCAACCCAAATTAACAACTAGAAGTGAAAACGTAACGTATAAAGAAGACGCACTCTGAGAGAATGTACACAACAAACCAAAAGGCAAAATAAAATAAAACCAAAGCAAAATCGTTAGACTATAATGTGTGGTACTTAAGCAACCTACGAACAAAAAAAAATTCAGAGAAAAATGAAGCATCACACAGACCGACAGCATCGGTTGGAGGAAGCAGCTGACGGTGTAAGATTAAATAATAAAATATGACGTCACAATAGAAGCTCATGTTTCAAGGAGACTTATTGCAGGGAAAGGACTGAAACTGGGAAACCAATTACCAATGGTACTCTTTATTCTGGTATTGGAGGTTGTATTGCGAGAAAGTGGCATAAGAAGAGATGGACGCATATACAGTTGCAGACATCAATGTAGAGCCTAGGCTAACGATATGATACTCATGGCAATATCCAGGACACAATTAGTGGAAGTTTTTCAACTGTATTATGGATTAAAAATTAATGAAGGAAAGACCAAATACATGAGGATAGGAGCAGATATTACAAACGTAATCAGCAACTTTAATTGCACCAGTAAATCATATTCTTTTGAAGAAGTACAACAGTTCGATTACGTGGAAGTCACCATTAGCGGAAAATCAAAGGAAGAGGTGAAATAAATAAATATATTGTATAAGACTGCAAAGCATCTGTAAAAAACAAGAATTCTACCAGACGTATTATGTGGTCCAAGAAAACGCATAGGCAGCTCCAGAAAAAGAAAGATAGAAGCAGTAACGAAGAATCTGGTCTAGGGTCTAGACAAAGTGTATGATTAATTCTATATCTAGTTACATACATGCAAGGAGAGCTTAAGAATTGAACCATGATAGCAGCAACAACTATCAATAATCATCCTGAATAGCACATTGCCCAGTATTGCTGCAGCATTCTAACACCATCATCTTCCACATTCGGCCGGCCTTTTGCTGCCGGAAACAGACACCCTGACATCTCTAAATTAAGGCAAGTTGATCGAGTCTAGGGTAAAATCTATTTGATGGTATTTTTCACTAGATTATATTGTCTTTGATTAACTAATTAACCCATCCTCATATATAAAAATTTATTAATTCAATTTTAACTAAACCTGATACATTAACAACACATCTCCAATAATCTATCACTTTCAGAACTTATCCGTTTAAATCGCCGCGGCATATTAATAATTACTGTCAGTTTAATTAAATGCACTTTGTTTACGAAGTAATCTAATTACTTAGGAACGTCGGTCTTCTTTACCAAAGCGTTAAGAAAACCATTAGACGCTCACATAACCTTATCTCCTGATAGCTTTCTTTGACTACTCCGGTTGCTTCACTTTCGGAAACAATTTCCTTTTCGACATTCTTATTCGTGAAAGCCGATAGATGTATTGCTTCTTTTTCCAAAGATAATCCCGTCTAATTAAATAACGTTGTTGTTACATGCAACACATTTTTACGATAATCCTACATAAGCTGTTATAGGTAGTTTACGTAAATGGGAGTTGCTTGAAATATGGATGCAGATAAAATACGAATTTGAATCGTTCATCTTTGTTATTTAAATTTCACAGAGACATTTTTAGGAATGCTTTATTAATGAATACAATTTACGACAGTACATATCTCCTCCATTGACATAATTAATAAAAATCGTTGAGGTGGATCTTAATTTTGCAGCCTACTATCTCAGATGAATGATATATTGTCTTATTTAAGAACGGGAAAACAGTACATCTATCTATAAAGAAGAAATCTAGTTCATCTCGCGGTGTGGGCGTGATCGATTGGTTTAATAATTAAGTAGATTAGACGTAACAGTTAATTAATTTACCACAAGGTACGATAAAAAAAGAGGTTTACGTATTTAACGGTCAGCAATATAAAATGCTGTAAGTCTATTATAAAAGAATCTACGGTAGATACACCTTCCAGCAATATGTCTCTAACCAAATAATTAATGGTCTTATTGTCGGCCACGCCGGATTATGATCCTGTAATTGTTTTTACCGATCAGATCTGCGGCGATATAGTTAAGTTACATGGTCTAATCTCGATTTATACGGCTGTCACTTTTTCACCGGCTTACTAGCTTGGCAGGTTGTTTGTGCTGTTATTTCGATGAAATTGTATTCAATGTGTTAGTTTAGGCTAGTTTTTCTCTAAGTTATGATTAAAATATTTCCATTTTATCTGGTTAATCAGATTTAAAAATGTTACTTCTTTTATAAGAACTAGGCAGGATTTATTTTATGTATATAAAATACAAAAATAAAATAAAACGGCACAAAAGTAAAAAAAAACCATAAGGAATTATAAACTCAACGTTTTGTTGGTAACGTAAGTGGCTTCTTTAGTGTGAAAGGCAGATGAGGGAGTCAGGAGGTCACGGTAACTCAACAGGTCAGCTATGCTAGAAGCAAAAAGCTTCTGACTCAATGGTGGATGAATTATTTATTTTTGTCAATAACATTCATTTTTATACAGGTTGTTTATTTTAATTTACATAACGAAGACGTGTAACTGCGGGAGGTTTGCCTCCTCCCATTTTTCTAAAATTCATAATTATGGCAGTTCAAGGTTATTCTAAGTTTCTCCCACTTTCATCATCATCATGACATTAGCAAATAATATCAAGGAATTTCCAATAAGAATTAGAAGGTTGCCATTGTTCGAAATTTGAAGGGTAGTTATAGTTGGGCTAAAGATTGTTCCAACCTTTTACTCTACTATATGTAGGTTACAAGAGAATTGAAGAACACGACATAAACAAGTTGTTTTTAACAGTGTTCAAAACTTGTAGTCTTTCACTATATGAAGTTCATAAGAGACTTGAGAAGCACAAGATTTTGCTAGCTTCTCTTTTCTCCTTTCTTTGAAAAAAATTTTGATAGATTTTCAGGATCTCTAGTTGTTTTTAACATTGTTCAAAAGTTTTAGTGTTCTGCCATTTGTCGGTCATAAGAGAATTGAAAACACGAGATTTTGCTAGCTCCTCTCCTGTCTCTTCTTTGAAAATCAGAATTTTAATAGTTTTTTCAGGTTGTCCTAGTTGTTTTTAACAATGTTCTAAACTTTTAGGTTCTGCTATATGAACTTTATAAGAGAATTGGGAAGCACAAGATTTTACTAGCTTCTCTCTTCTCCTTTCTTTGAAAATCAAAATTTTGATAATTTTTCAGGGTCTCTAGTTGTTTTTAACATTGTTAAAAAGTTTTAGTCTTCTGCCATATGTCGTTCATAAGAGAATTGAAAACACGAGATTTTGATAGCTCCTCTCCTGTCTCTTCTTTGAAAATCAGAATTTTAATAGTTTTTTCAGGTTGTCCTAGTTGTTTTTAACAATATTCTAAACTTTTAGTGTTCTGCCATATGAAGTTCATAAGAGAATTGAGAAGCACAAGATTTTGCTAGTTTCTCTCTTCTCCTTTCTTTGAAAATCAAAATTTTGATAGTTTTTCAGGGTCTCTAGTTGTTTTTAACATTGTTCAAAAGTTTTACTCTTCTGACATTTGTCGGTCATAAGTGAATTGAAAAACACGAGATTTTGCTAGCTCCTCTCCTGTCTCTTCTTTGAAAATCAAAATTTTAATAGTTTTTTTCAGGTTGTCCTAGATGTTTTTAACAATGTTCTAAACTTTTAGTGTTCTGCCATATGAAGTTCATAAGAGAATTCAGAAGCACAAGATTTTGCTAGCTTCTCTCTTCCCCTTTCTTTGAAAATCAAAATTTTGATAGTTTTTTCAGGTTGCTCTAGTTGTTTTTAACATTGTACGAGATTTTACTGGCTCCTCTCTTTTCCCTTCTTCGAAAGTCAAAATTTTAATAGTTTGTTCAGATTATTCTATTTGTTTTTAACACTGATCTAAGCTTTTAGTTTTTCTGCCATATGTAGTTCATAAGAGAATTGAGAAACACGAGATTTTGCTAGTTCTTCTCTTTCTGTAAATGTCAAAATTGTGATAATTTTTTCAGGTTGTTCTAGTTTTTATCAACATTGTTCTGTGTTCTGCCATATTAACTTTATAAGAGAATTCAGAAGCACAAGATTTTGCTAGCTTCTCCCTTTTCCTTTCTTTGAAAACCAAAATGTTGATAGTTTTTCAGGTTGCTGTAGTAGTTTTTAACTTTGTTCAAAACTTTAGTCTTCTACAATATGTAGTTCATAAGAGAATTGAGAAACACAAGATTTTGATAGTTTCTCTTTTCTCCTTTCTTTGAAATTCAAAAATGTTCCATATTGTTTAAAAGATTTAATCTTCCGCCCTTAGACACTGCCCAAAATACTAGAAGAAGACATAACCTCATTCGTACGAAGTTAGTCTTCTGCTCTTTTTTCCGAGTTTTTTGGTGTTGCCAATTTGTTCTAGGTTTTTTTTTTAGTTTGTTCCAAAGTTCCAACTTTTAACCATGCATATCGTAAAATAATTGAGATATTTTATTTTTTAAGATATTTGACTAAGCATACATATATAGGACCCTATTGGTGAGATTTCTTCGGTTTTTTTTGAGTATGTCCAAAATATCCGAGGAAAACGACTGCATTTTTGGAACAGTATAGAAGAAAGTTAGAACAATGAATATAGTAAATAACACAAATGTCAAAAAAGTAGGAACTATTTTTCTATTATTTCAAGAATTTTTTAATTTCGATGAAGAGAAGGTTAGAAATGATTTTTCTCAATTATTTCATCAACTAACATGGTAGAAGGCTCGAAGTTTTGAGGAAACGTCAAAACAACTAGAATAAACTGTAACAACTTAAGTAGTTCGAATTTTGAAGAAGGATGAGGGGCCAGAGCAGAAAACCGTTCGTTTTTTTTAATGTTTTAATGATATTTTAGGATACTCTAGAACAAGATAGAGTAAATCTATAATAAAATTTCTGAATTTCGAAAAGCAAACATCTCATTCTCCGCAATAAAATCATCTGTGCAGCTAAGACATATTGTACAAATTTATTCAAGCGTATTTATGGCATATACGCGTTACTGTATATTTCAATTTACACACATAAAATTTAACGGCTACAAGCACAAATGTTGCCAATATCCTGGCCAAGCCAAGACAATCGTGATTGTGCGAGTTCCGTAGAACACAATATTCACACATACTAGATTAGCGCAATTACAAAATCAAACAATTTCGTTCGTCCGCCACCTGTCGCTTCAAGAACGTGTTTTGTCTATATCTCACTGACATTACAAAATAAAGCGGTGAAAACTCTACACGCCAAGACAAATCGATTGAAAGAGAGACAAAAACATGGCAACAAACAAACAATACGTTACGAAATATGCACTAAGTCTCAATGGACCAGAATGGAGAGAACAGGTGTAGTTGCGTAATCGAGGTCTCATTTTCAATTATGTAGACATGTATTTAAATATATGTATGTCTATGTATAACATTTATTAGAGTATAACTTTTACTATTGAACTAAATTTAATAGTTTTTGACATATACAAGAATAAATAAACTGCACTGTGAATTTTCGTAATTTCCAAATAGAAGAGAAAAAGAAATTTACACAACCCTTTCTTACATTTTATTGGGCTATTAAACCCGGTGACTACATGCGTTCATTCACTCCTGATTCACTCGTACAGTCACTTAAATGAATTGTAATGCCTTTTATCACCATGAAAACAATTTCGTATAAACAATAGAGGCGTAACATTTTACGGCTGATCCTCGCGCAATATTATTAAGTAACATAAAGTTTACAGTTTTGGTCTTTTTAGAAATCGTGTATCTTACAGGAAATTAAAATTTAAACCTCTGCATACACTTACATACACTTTTGTATCACAATGCTTGTGGATTTTATAGCGCATTAAAGAAACTGTAAACGATTATTACGATTGTTTTATCTTCTGCAAGTATGGCAAATTTATGATATGGTATAGCGCTAAGAATCGAATGGTTTGAATAAAGACCACATTTTATATCTGCAAGACTTGTGTCGCTGAAAATTCGCTAAAACTCACACACACATACCTTCAAATAGTATGGCATTTTTATGATTTGCACTACAGTGTATAGTAAAGAAATTCTGGTTTCGACATAAATTTTCAATTAAATTTGTATACCCTGTAGTCAGTAGAATGAAAGAATAGAACTTAAAAGTCAAATTAGCTAAGCAATAACTTAGGCTTTCAGAGGCATTCTACACTACAGGTTACGTCTTTATAACTTTAAAAATTTGCGTTTTATGTCTTTTGTGCATCTTCCACCATGTACGAGGTTTGTCTACAAAATTCTGTGAATTGACTAGTATTGCAGTGTTGTAAACACTGTGCGCTGAAATGATATGAAACCACGGCACAACCTTAAATTCCTTCCACAGCCATTTCGATTCTTGTACATCATGGACTGGCTGCAACTCAGCTGGTTTAAAAAGAGCTTAATTAATTGAGAGCTGATTTAGAATGGAGCTCAACGCCAGTTAATAGCTTTCACTATGAGCTCAAAAATTAGCAGCGCTGCTTTGAAAACCGATTTCCGTCGAAGTATTTTAATTCTTACAAATGGGCGTGGCTTAACTTGCCCATGGTCTTCAGAATTTTCCCACAAAAAGTTGGAACCTTAGAAAAAACCTTCTGTGAGACCAACCATTACACGCCTCAAGCCACGATCATCATTTTAGGATTCTGATATAGTTTAGGTACAACGATTCCTTTTGATAATCAAATTAACCGTTTAAAGATTGTCCAAGAATATTGCATACTCTTTCACGTTTATGGCTTGCAACATAGCAATGTCATCGGTTACTATTGCTTCTTTATTATTATTATGGTGGTAGGGTGCTTCCTGAAATTATACCGTGAAGGCCCATTGCAGGAATTTTTTGGTCTTTAACAAGATGACAGATGATGGAAGAGCAAAACCGTTTACTGTCGTCACTGTGCCATGACGCAGCATGCTTTACTGCAAAACGTTGAAGACTACTTACAACTAGTCCACCAACATTATGCAATGAAATTTCTATTCACAACATACGTGTACTTGAAGCAATATATTTCACTATTTTATGTTTTTAAAGGTAATATCTGATAGGTGGCCGCTACCAGAGTTGATGCAAATTTTGTCTCTTTTTATGATATATTACATTTGGTCCGTCAAAATTCCTGTCTTTCTATTATCGATTTATAGAGAAATGTTGTTTTTGAGCATTTAGAGCATCTCCGACTAATTGAGCCGTCAAATCGAGTGATTCCGCTTGCCAACCAAATCTCCTAATCGAGCAATCAAAGGACCTAGATAAATGTTCCACATATCCTCCAACTTGAATACGTTCAGGTTTCCCTTCGTCATCGTCTTCAAAAGAAATATGGCCCAACCGCATGTTCTGAGTAAAGCGACCACTTTTTGTTGCTGGAGAGGTAATGTCATGGAGAACACGAGAATCCATGTTCAGAGAGACCGAAGTGCGTTTGGTCGCCCTCGGTCAACTGGCACTAACTGTTGTACTATCTACATTTTGTACAGAAATATCTTCAAATGGTGGTCAACATTCTTTTAGGCGATCGTCTAGGGATGCCCATTGCCTTTCGCGGTTCAGTGTCAATGTTGACGGCTCCTCTTCCGCAGTATTCCTTACAACTTGGATGTTATTAAGTGACCGACTTTTTCGTGACAGTCTAGCAGATTTCTGAGTAGATTTCGTCCTGTTTTATTTTGCCTACGTCGTTCGCTCTATGACATACAACACTCAAGAACACCAGAGGATAGACTTGATTCTCTACAGTGGCGCTTGCAATTGCAAATTCGCGATTTGATGCAATTAATCTGTGGTCGGGCACAGTTGCGTGAAAACAAACTGTTAATCAGGATATGAATTTGGCGCTTATTCTAATCGGTCTTAAGGCGGCAGGAAGAAACTTAAAGATTATATATTCAATAGGAAACATGTGGACAATTAAGTAAAGGAACTATTTATTTTGGAATTATGAGTCGTCTCACACTTTGAACATTACTCAAGGCTTTTAACAAGAAAATTTAACTATAGTTTAGAAACTATATGATGGAAATGGCAAAACGTAAAAGATTCAAGCACTACTGCTCGATGATGCTACCAATTAGTTGATTGTTCGGAATATATTATGTGCGACCACACCTAAAGAAGAGCGTGCAAGAGCTCTTATTACTAGCACCTTTCTGAAGATTTTGCAAGTAATGCTTAATAACACCTGGAATGTATTGTGAACCAAATCTAGAGAAGCTTAAAACTTATCACCGCATGTACCTACATATATACACGTCCCTTTACTTATTAATAAAATATACCTAAACATGAGAATAACAAAGATCCATGTAGAATATGCCAACATTTGAAAACGTCCCTTGTACGTAGTACGTAAACTTACTTCCAATATACAGCACCTATTCTACCCCAACGGCATTCACGAATTGTACACAAAAGGGGAGACATTCCTAGTCCATTATTAAATAAAAAGAGGGTGCCTACAACCTGTTACCGTCGAAAACGGATTAGGAAACAATTCACTGTTCCATAAACACCTCGATTTAGCGTTGGAAATTAATTTAACGTTTTGAACGTTTCCCCTAGCACTGAATAGGAGGATATTGGTGTACAATTCCGAGCAATCTAAGGAAATATGTAGCATACTATAGTCTGAAGATTATTATAATCTACTACGACGAAACCCCAAACCAAATAAAACAATAAATTTCAGTTGGGTTAACTGTTCGTAACCTAATGTTTGGTTTGTTAATGGTTGTGTATTTTGGTAGATATGGTAGCTGCGTAGAACGGAAAGAGAAAGACTATATATTCGTTTTAAATTTTATTGTATTTTTTTCTCTTTGTCCAATTTACACGTGTGATGAAGGTAAATATTTGTATTCATATCTTATATTTGCGTTAGAGATTTGAATGAACGTCTATATATCTACGTGGAGCTAAATATAATATTTATTGACGAGTTACAACACGTCACTTACATGAATTTTAAAATTGTTTGCTTAGATGACAATTAATGATGTTCTTTACCTCCTACATGTTTTAGGTTTATTCCGATAGAAATAAAAGCAAAACCGCCATTTAAACGTTTTAAAACTAAACACAATTGATATTAATGGTTAGATAGATAAGAATTCATAAATAATTTTAACAATGTTATAGTGTTTGTAGGTCAGTAACTGGAACTTTATCAAAATATCAGATGTTGGGCAATACAATTATGTTGTAATTTATTGAATTAGTCGGGTACAAATTTCATTATATTTATCCGTTATTACAGTCTCATATATATGTATATGTATTTGTATATATAATTTTTATTATTAAGCTGGCTTTGTACAAACAAATAAGTACTTCACTTACTACAAATTGGCGACAACTTAAATCTATCTGAAAAAATTAAACCTGCCATACACTATCAATTATTTCTAATTGTAATCAGCATTTCATTGTAATTCTGTTATTACTAATTTGTTTTTTTCAGAAAGTAATCGCTCATTAGATATATGACAAAGATTAGGTAGCTTTTGTTTTTCAGAAGGAGATTGTCTTTGTTTAATTGAATTTTCATTTTTTAAATCGAATCATATATATGTACATTCTATTACTAGCTACCTTGCATGTGTATCGCCAGCTCTAACATTATTGAAATTTGAATAGGTTCCTTTTGTATCATTCTACCTGTTTCATTGACTGACATGCTTCATTTAATCTGTGAACTCTTATTTGCACTTGAGTGAGTTTTTTATCTTGAGACAACGGAATACCTCTAAAACACTGCATCAAATCAAAAAAGGTCCTAATAAGATTTGTTATAATGTAGGGGGCTCAGTGAATGGGGTCGAACTCAATCCCCCACCTCGCCCTCTCCTCCTCCTTACCGCAAGGGTGATGGGGACAATTTTGAAATCTTAAATGGGAACTCCGAATGTGCCCTTCCACTTCGATACATTTATTTATTTGCAATTGTAATGATTGCACACAACTGAGAAATATTTCCAGCGTAATCCTTGAAGAAGAGGTGGTGATTCGCTCAATGATATTTTGCCTCGTGCTTTGCACACTGCATAAACTTCAGAGATTAAGTGGCCCCACAAAAAGAAGTCAGAGGAAGTAAGATCTGGCTGCCTTGCAGGACAAGACACTGGACTACATCTTCCGATCCATTGACGATTATAGGCCCGATCTAATGGTTCTGGTGCTATTCTTAAATAATGTGCTGAACAACTGTCATTTTAGAACCACATTGTTTGTCGTATGCCCAATGGAAGGTCTTCGAGCAACCCTGGCAGTTCGTTCTGCAAAATGTTTCGATATTTTCACCATTTAAGTTTCCATCGATAAAATATGGACCAATAAGCTTATTGCACACTAAAAATTTCCAAGGATGTCGATGTTCAAGTTGGCCAATGGGGATTTTCGATACTCGAGTAATGCTAGTTGTGACGATTTACCATACCGTGATTTCTGAATGTCGACTCGCCAGAAAATAATACTCCAGCAAAAAAATTGGGATTTTTGGAAGCTCCCATTGCCAGTATCTCACTTGATTTTGAAAATCATCAATCATGAAGTTCTTGATGCATGGAAACTCTGAATGGATGATATTTCCTACGTTTTAATATTTGGCAGATAATGGGCTGAGAAATTCTTGATCCACGACCTATTTAACAAGTACTAATGTGCGGATTATTAGCTACTGCAGCTAATACCGCGACTTCATTATTTTCTCCAGCAATGGTTTTTCGGCGATTAAGTTTTCTTGGTTGTGAGGTGGGGGATCTAGTGGTCTAAAGATAAAAAACTCACCCAGTATAATAGATTGTTTTTCTTATTACGGTGCTTTATCTGCCATTTGGTGCATTTGATTTGCGATCGGCTGATTTTGCCTAAAAGGAAACTGCATGTTAGTGTTCCAGAATGTGAGGAATTGAATTAGTAAATATTGGGAATAACTTTGATAATCAAGCAGGAGAAATGAGTACTGATGACTCGTTAGGTTGTTAAAGCAATTTTTAGCATCAAGAAGTCAAAGCTACAATTCCAGAAGTAGCAACATTGAATACTAACTGCGTGGTGACCCATAAATCCTAACATTATGCACTTAGTGCATCCCTGTTTGCAAATTTTGATTCTCCTTGGAAATCCAGATTTGCGTTTATTTCTTCTGCTGCTTCATTTGGAGCCATGAGTCATATACACTATTGTGTTCCATGCATACTATTTGCATTCTGCGTATTTGGTGTAAAAGCTTTATTTGGGTCATTAGCAAACTAATCTGCAGTTTTTTACTCTTTTCTACCTCGTTTCCTTGATCTATTCTTAGTTCTACCATCCACGCTGCTGTAAAATTTGTTTCTTGGCATGCACCAATTTTAGAATATTGTTTGGTTGCGGCAACTTTTTGTCCGTTATTTAAAGTCTAGTGTAATGATGCATCTTCCTTGGTATTTTTACAACTTTACACACAAGGTTGTGAAATGTTTTCTCGTACGTGTTGTTTCAATAACAGAATTTTCATGTTTAGTCGTAGATTTGTCATTTCCTATCGTATTATGTCAATAATACTAAAATTGTTATGGAACGCTAATTTGGCAGAAAGAGTACCACTATTGTACTTGCGCCTTATTTATTAAACTCTCAATGTTTGGTGACTTCAACTGTGTAGCAATTATTTTTCTACAGAAATTTGAATAAAATCTCATTTTATTTATTGTACATGTAAGTATCTACCAAAACAACGTTTCTGAACAAAGACCAAACAAACATAATTAATATTTTTTTTTAAGAAACGAATTAAACAGAAGAGGACTAGAAAATAACCCTATAGAATATATACTCTTCAAACATATTTGGTTTTTTTTCCAATTCATTCCATAACCAAACTGAAGAAAGTATTTAACCTAAGAATTGTCATGACCTTATATTAGTAAGTGACCATAGCAGAGTTGAATCATCGAGAGAACCTATACTAGTTGAAGTCCATAGGCACAAACCCAATTCTTGGATTAGCACTGTTCGAAAGGGGTTTTCATCTTCAATTGTATCAAAACATAAATTAGTGATCATAAAAAATGACAAATTTTAAGCAGATGGTATAATTGGTGATACCTGCCAAGAATTTGCAGCACTGACAGGAAGCCATCTACGTTAGAAAAATAGTTTGAAGTGAAGCAAGTTTCGGAAAAAATATGTTGAATTGGGAATATTATAATTTTGCCGCCAAATTGTGTCCAAAATTGTCAAAAAAACATAGAAATATAATACAATTAGTGACTTTCTATTCAGTCCTAATAGTAGAAAAGATTTCGAAAAAAGTACATGAAACAACTTAATTGTCATTTTCCTGTATATTTCCTGACATTTACGTACAGGCAGCGCCTCTATCCATAGGAGACTTTCCAATTATTTTTCTGTCTAGATGAGACGTGATGTGTTTTTGTGACTGATTGAAAGAATATTGGCTTTGGAGTTTTTCCTCGCATCGCATCAGCTACATTGATTGTTCATTGGATGATGTACTAAAATTAAATACCCCATCTGAGTCGGAAATGAGATCGCTGGAACTTGAAGGGTGACACGATTCTAATACGCACATACATACGCGCTTCACCTGGAAGCACCGTTTTGAATTGTACGCGTGTATAAAACATATGATTTTCTAAGTCTCCCGTTCAATTTGGTAATAATTTAATTCATTTTTTATTTCGTCGTCATTCAACGGTTGGTACATTCATACGTATATCATGCAGTCATGCATTGCCTTTCGTAAGACAGGAAGTTGTGTTATTTTATAGTCTTCGTCGAGTGTGATCTAGGAATTAGTGCAGCACATCCCATAATAAAACTAAATTTATTCGGGTTTTATTACAAAAGAAGATATCACTCTAGAAATGTATATAAACGAGGTTTTTTTCTATTCGTATGTTAATCCATCTGTTATCTAGTTATAAATACATATATAGGGTAGTTCCAAATGCGCTGCTATTCAAGAATTGTTTTAGGCCAAACTGGTCACTATTCGCAAATAATACTTTAGACAGCTCTCTTAGAATCTGTTAGAATATCACGTTCAATTGACTTTATTCATAATCAGTTTAGCATAGCAGAGAATGACGATGCATACAAGGGATATAAGCCATGTATATCTATTCTGTCTAGTCATCTAATACAGACGAGATCAAGTTCCATATTAAACCCATAAAGTGTGGGAGCACAACACTGCATTGAGGAAACAGCCCACTTGATTGGACATTTTTTGTGAATATTATCAACCAATTGAGGTTTTTGTCCTCTTTCTACGCATCGCAATCTTATTAGACTGGTCTCAAGAAAAAAAGAAAAAAATAAAAAAGGTTGCACTTTCAGGATTTTAAACCAATGCAGGCTAAGTTTTTTGGGCCGAGATAGATTGTCGAGACTATTCTACTCAATCAACTGAGCGACGATATTAAAACAGTTTTAGACGCAAAATCATGGAGACAAATCTTGGTTGAACTCCATATTGGTGCAAGTTTCTCAGAGCTCTCTGTTTGGCTAGAATTTTGTTTAATGTTATATCTGACAGCATTGCCGACTCTAAGACTCTCTAAGAACTCTGTATAAACTCATGACATGGCCGAGTATGTAACGTTTGATACGTATACAGTTGCAGCATCTGGCAAGCGGATTTGTCTAACAATAAGTTTGAACAATTCTTATATACAGGTGTCCCTTAAATGCCCATAAAGCTTCAGGTAGAACTTTTCCCTTATGGATGCCTAAATCAAATTTACCAAAAGAAGTAGGTTGTCGAATGTTAATTTTCTTGTACGAGAGTGTTAAAGTTGATATTTTTAAAGCAGAATTTCATAGAAAAAGTAACAAGAAATTTAATGGAAATGGTAAAAGATTATCCGGGTATGCATGCGTGCTCATTCTAGAGTTGTTAGTGCCTCCAAAACTGCCGTTCATAAAATCTTAAAGGAAGATCTTCTTCCATAAGTAAGAGTGCAAAATTTATTAGAGGAAGATTACAAGAAGTGCGTTACCTTCTGCAACTGGTTATTAGAACAACACAGTGAAAATGCAAGATTTGTAAATAACATGTGGACAGATGAAGCGACCTTCACAAAAAAATGCCTCTTCAACTCTCACAACCAACATATTTGGGCACATGAAAATTCTCATGCCCTGCACCATGGAAATTATCAAGCTCGCATTTCAGCGAATGTTTGGGCAGATATCGATTTAATGCTGAGACCTACTTAAACTTCCTAAATAACGACTTAGATTTATTAGACTTTTATTAGAAGATGTTCCTTTGCTAGTTCATCGGGATGTGTGGATGCAACAAGAAGTATTATTATACTACTACAGTTAGATACTGGTTTATGCAATGACATCACCAATGTTGCCAAAAATGATGTTCTTTAACTACGTCATGTAAGGAAATTAAGCATTGTAGAAGTTCATGTTAGCGTTTGTGAGGATAGTATGTGCTACCTATAGGCATTTAATGGACACCCTGTATTACATTATTACATTACTTGTGGATCTCTGATATGGTGTGGAAGTTACACAAATAAACCTCATTGCCCTTTAGAGTAATTTGCTTAGATCGTTAAATTCCTATCTCCCTTCAATATGCTAAGAAAAACCATGATATCTAAAAACACCCTGATTACACAACCGGTTCACCGTAATTCTGAAATCTTCAAACATATTGGTGCACTTTAGCGAATAAATCCTATTTGGAACTATGTATGTATGTACATTAGTTTTTGAACAATTCCTAAAAAATCTAAGAATCAAGTTTCAGTGAATGAAATCTCAATAAGCACTGACAATAATAATAATCAATTTTATTGTAAAAATCTCCTAATTTAACATAAGTGGTTGGTCAGAACAATAATAGGTGCAGATGGCAATCAAGCAAAAAGCTCGCATGACGTGCACTCAACTACTTAATTGGACTAGAACTCGTATGAGAAATACGGAAAACTAAATTTTCTTAAACTCATCGATAAGTGCCCGATATCAAAAACAATTAACCCACCTTTATTTACATTACATTTCGATTTTATATAACCTTATCAAATCGCGACACTCCCATTTTTTCCCCATAATGAAAATCTACCGGTACCTACATGTATTTGTATTATTTATTTATTTTTTTTCAAATATAATCAGTATCTTATCGCTGCAGTTCACGTTAAAATTTTCTGGATCAACATTTGTATCGCGATAATTCTTACTGTGCCTGTTTCGCATAAAATACTACCTTATTCAACGTACATCTAAGGAATAGTGAGAGAGATCTCAGCCCAAACAACAATGGTAATGAAGGAGTGTATATATTTACTTTAAACGATATATGCGTGCTTTGGATTTTAGCATGTTTAATGATGTCTAGTATCACGATGATTTTCTAGAGTGCGTTGTGTTTTGTTACAGAGGTGGCGGCCAGCATATTGTCGGAATATTTTTGATGAAATGACGACAAGGTAAGCACTTTATAATCATCTTTTTTTAGGATAACAATTAGTTAATTAAAAAAAATTGAAGCATGCGCTTATGGTGTTTCTAATATTTCATTGTGTATTTATTAGGCGAAAGTTTTGAAATTAATGGAAGTGGAAAGAGGGGGAAGAAGGGGGAGTATAGTATCATTCATGAGAGTTTTGTTAATATCAGCGCTTTTTTTAATACGTTAAATTAACGCGGGAATATTATTTTTAAAGCGGATTTAGGAAAAGAGGATGAATTTATTTAAAAAATTTTTGTATTGTTGGCAACTTTAACTGACGCATTGTTAAAATAATGCATCACGACTAAAGCCTTCTATCAAAAAATAGAACTAGTGCTAAGTTTTGCGTAACATACGTTATCGAATTTATTTTAGACGTTTTTCAAAAAGGAATGAAACTTTTATAAATATTATCAATACCACCTGTTTTAACGCAGATGGATTTATATGCATCAATAAAGCATTTTTAAGAGGAGAGGAGGATATTATAGGAATTTTTTTTTAATATTTAGCAACTATATGGGAAGTATTATAAAAATAATATATCAAAACAAAAGTCTCCTAATCAAAAATAGAATTATAGGGTTATAATATTTGTTTTTCTAAAAGAAGTATAAAATCGCATCTACAGAATTTAAGTATATTATTTAAAAATAAAATATGTGTCAACTGAGATCTGGCAGAATATCCACGCATACCGGTTTCGGCATGTTAAACGATCGCAGTTTCAGAGAGCGTATGCAACACGTGAAATAATATCGTACATTACCATCCATTTAAGTGCAATTACGCCTAAGTTAGGTACGGTAGGCGTCTTCGTTTACTTGGCTATAGGTTCGACCAAACTTCGACAGACGATCTTTATCGAATTAAACCGTATTGTAATGGATACGAAAGACATTGCCTGTCCGGTGCAGTGTTTGCGTACTCCGTAAAACAGTAAATAGTTCCGAGATAACATCGAAACACGATAGGTGTTCGTAGACGAATTGAAGTCTTATTTAAAGGGTAATACGTTTTAGTTCCGAACGTATTCGATTTCGATCATCTAGAATGGGTATTCGTTACTGTTTAATGCAACTTCTATATATAGATGTGTATGTATATTCTTTGAATAGTATTGATAAGGTTTACATTTGCCAAAAAATTATTAAAGTAATTATTTAATTTATTTGAAAATCTGTAATGTGTAGCTCTATCTCCCACTGAATAAAGCTTACCATAATCTAAATGTGCAAATATTTGCTTAATGTTTTTATTTAACAATATTTGGAGATTAGATTATATTAATATTGCAGATACATAGGTTTTACTCATGTAGATATTCTACTATAACAGTTGCTAGAACCAGTAATCTAAATGATTAGTTAAAAGTTATGTTTTTATATAAATTTATTATTTTAAATTTTATTTAAAATAAACAATTTAAGATCCGGGGAGCTCTCAATTTTTTGCTCTTATTAAGGGATTTCCCTAATGCACATAATAATTGACCACTCGTCGGCCCCTTACGATAGTACTTAAAGTGGCACTTCTTGCAATCCTTGCATAGATACGCCTCACATCACTAAACTGATTAGAATTTGGCTTTTTCGGTAATCGAGCAGCAAACGTTGATCAAAAACTTTTATAATTTCTTTCATAAAGTCCAAAATACAACTTTATTTCTCAAAATCTATATGGTCCCCTCTAAAGTACTCCCCCATCGGCTGCAACGCACTAACGTCAGAGCTTAATCAAATCCTCGAAACATTGGTGGAACTCAATTTCTGGTATGTTCATCAGATCCGATTTTAAATTTTCTATCTGGATTGCCGCAATGCGTTCCACCAAGCAGTCTTTTAATTTGAATAAACAAGAAGAAGCTGTTGATAGTTTTGGTGTTTCTTTTGGTCAAAAACTGACGGTTGAGAATCGTATTGTACGAGAACGTAAATCTTATTTATTCGTGAATTTTTGCAGAATTGCTCACAAATGTCTCGCCAAGTCCAAATATATTCTTTGTTGCTGATATGTCACCAATGATGATAGAGTTGATAAATGTTGGGTCAGATTTAGCTCTGGATATAATGTCTTTAGCGATTAACAGCGGTTAACAGTGACATGCCAAACGCGTAAATCCCCAACTAAAACGTTTTAGAGCGGATTCGTAAGCAATATTTGAACCCTCAGTCAACCTGTCAATTTGCAGTTTTCGGCAACACCATTTCTTTGATTTTTCAATAAAATCACGTCCATCCATCCATTTTCGCACAAAATTTAATACAAATTCATTGATGTAAAATTGATGCTATTGGAAAACTTGTAAAAATGCAAAAAATTCCCACGAAGATTGTGCAGGGTAACTTTTACAAATATCAAACTATGACGGTGAAATTTGGAGGCAGCCTATAAAAATCCAATAGGGTGACTGAGTGTGCCACATGGTGGATGGCTTCGATTAGCATTTGGCTTTTTCAGAAATCGAGGAATAAACAATATTACATAAAATTCAAAGTACAAGTTTATTCATCAAAGTCGATATAGTCCTCTTCAAAGTACTCCCCATCGACTGTAAGGCACTTACGCCAATGCTTGATCCATTCTTCGAAACATTGCTGGTGCTCAATATCTGGTATGGCCATTAGGTTCGTTTTCGATTTTTCCACGGCATCTTTTCTCTAGCGGTAACGCATTGCGCGAAGCGATTGTTTAAGTCAGACAAGAAAAAGTTGCAGGCAGATAGATCAGATGATTTGAAATGCTGCTTGATAATATTTGTGGTGCTTTTCTTCATAAACTCTCGGCTAAGGATAGTATTGGGCAACGGTACTAATCTTACTTACCCGTAAGTAGTAAGAATTTATAATGGACAACATCATTGTCATCCGTGAAAACCGTAAACGTTGCCTTCTTTTTTTTACTGAAAATGATGCAGTTTGTTTGGTCTCAACTCTTTCAGTGTATGGCAATCATTAGCTTGATGCATGGCATTGAGTAACTATAAATCCACGTCTTGTTTCCGTAATGATGCGTTTGAGAAATGTTGGGTTAGATTTGATCCTAGAAATCATGTCTTCAGTGGTATCAATTTGATCTCTTTTTTACACGAATTTGATGTCTTTTGGCATCAGGTTTTGTAATAAGGCGCTTGAGGCCAACATTACTAACGAAGATGCCTTTAGTGGATCCATAAGCCATATCAAATCCTCTGTCAGTTCACTGGTGATCAATTTGCAGTTTTCAGCCAATGTTTTTTCGTTTTTATCGATATCAATCTCCATCGTCCATCTGTCGTTTTTTTGACCAAAATTTACAATACAAGCTCGTTGATGTGCAGTTCAAGATATTTTAAAATCTGTACAAATTTGGAAACACCCACAAATATTGATATACTCAGTACAACGTAACTTTTGCAAATGTCAAACTCTGACCCTCAAACTTGGGGGCAAATATCAATGACATACATATGTAGTTAACCTTACTAAAAAACAAAAGCTAATACCGTGACTGACAGCGCCACACGGTGGCTGGTCCTGAAACGTTTCTATCTAACAATAAGTACTTTTAGTTCCATAAGCAGCAATAAGTAGCACACACAATTGAAACAAATTAGCGTTTAGGCCATCTATATCAAGAGAATAAATTGTATTTGACATTGAATTAGCATTTTGAATAGAAATATACATAATCTGGTCCGTAAATTTTTGGAAGTCAAAAAAGCTATAATTGAATTTATATATTACTTCAGCTTAGTATCCTATTGAATCATGACCTCTCAGGTCATGATTTAATCCCCCCAAAGGGGGATTACCGAGTTACTAATCTTTGCATTAATGAGTACCAAGAATGCGAAATTGTGATAATTATTTAAACCAATATTAAAGTCACTTGTCAATACTCCTTTTTATCTTCTCTTTTTCTTATTTTCCAGATATGCTTCCACTTTTAGAGCAATTCAAATACTATTAATTCGATCAATTTATTCCAGAACCTTCACAATTTATTAGGTTTTCGTTACAACTGTGTCAGTGGAATAAATTGCCATTTAATTCGTGTCAATTAATTATAATTCTCCTTTTGAAACAACTAAACATAAGTTGGGTCCAAGTTGAGCGCTAAAAAACCACTATTGCATTCTAAACTGTGGCTGTGTGATACCCGACTGTCCATCTCTCGATCAGACGCGATGCCTGCCTAATTCCTTGCTAAATCGTCAACCGTTAGGTCCTATTCTTCGGTGAATAGAATCCTGTATTAAGAAACTTGTTTCCTTCAGCTTGAATTTTAATTTACAAACCATTGATTAGTGCTGACATGTGGCTTGTTGCTGCAACATGGTTTGATAAAATTTGTAGTTCAAACAGCAGTCAACAACAAAAAAAAATTATTTCCTGGTGGTGTTCCTTTCTAGTATAATTAATAAAGATATTCGAATTGTGATCATTGATTTTTAAATTATATTGTTTCAACTAAAACTTTAAAGAAAAATGTAGTGTGATGGACGACCTGCTTTATATTTTCTATTCATCTATTCTACAAGAAGTGATCTTACTCTGATATCCACTCGTTAAATATTTAATTTTTACCGCATAGAACGAGGGGTAGAAAAAGAAGGAACGCTCCAATTTTACTTTTTCTCCGTATATATTTTTTCGCCATCCCCACTCTCTTGGCAGGCAACACCGAATTACCACAGCATCTATAGCCGGTGTGCAAAGCAATGATGCTTTGCACAGAGATGTATAATATATGAAACATAAACCAACGCGAGCAAGCCCCAGAATTTGACACGGCTGTATTACAGCCTCGGCTCTCGTGTTCTTGCATCTTACATAAACGTAAGATAAGCTATATTATAGGGGGTATCAGACTGTAATTCATTTTCAACCGGACTCCAGTCAATTATTTAAAAATTGCCGTCCCAATGTGCATCATTTCTAGACGATACGGCGTTCCCGAACCAGTCGTATTTTGAAGTCGAAGAACAGCCGCGGCTTCCCGTTTGCGGAGGGTAGTTTCCTCGCGGGACCACTTCCAGCTTGTTTTACATCGTTTTGTTCTAACAATCCACTAGATCTCTTTCGGGGCAGCAACACCAGCTAAAGTTCGTATACGAGTGCACGGGGTCTGCGTCTCTTCGATATATGTAAACTTTACAGTTTGGCCGCGTTGGTTGGCGAGGTAGGATGGAGGAAGAGCACTCTACTGTTATTGAAAATTGAAATTCGGATATAGTCATTCGTACGTCCATAAC
The DNA here is from genome assembly GCA_004785975.1 of Popillia japonica. Taxonomy (NCBI): domain Eukaryota; kingdom Metazoa; phylum Arthropoda; class Insecta; order Coleoptera; family Scarabaeidae; genus Popillia; species Popillia japonica. The sequence continues at coordinate 25,760 of SMLS01061154.1, forward strand.
TCAACGCTAACTGATAAAGATTGCACGAGCCCAGCTCGCTTTTTCTATGGCGAGACTATGTATTTGTACCGTATACGGTCAGAAGAATTACATAACGTAAAATGGTGTGCTGTTTTTTATTTATCTATCTACCGGGAGCTTTTTGAATTATATATACACAAAGAACGAGGAAGATAAATCAACTGTAAGTTATAGTATGCGGAAGTTGAAATGAAAAAAATCAAGAAAAATTAGGCTCTATATTCTAAAAAGTGGAAATACGTACGATATATACAAATCTATTCCAAAATAGGTTTGAAATAATAAAGACGGAGCTAGAATCTGCTAAGAAAACGCTTTTAAAATAGTCTAATCAAGCTTTGGCAGAATCTTAAGCATGAACTATAAGCTCACACCTTGGTTAGCTCCAGAGAATTGCTTGCGTAAAGAATATGACTTCAATACCTATGGCATCAGTGGAGTGCACCTGCACACTTAGTACTGCGGTAGCAAGTGACGTCAGTGGTATTAATATCTGGGAATGTCTCTAAATTTTGGTGCGTTAGCAATTCTTTATTTTAACCAAAGCATTGACTCATTAGACCTATATTAGCAAACTTCATCTTTCAACTACATCTATCAATGTCAAACCTAGTTTGAGTTGGCCTGGAATTCAGTGGTATATCTCAAATATTTTTCCAAGAACGGTATTCCGTCTTCAGACATCGTAGATCACAAACAGAGAAATAAAAAACAAAAATAGATTTATTTTCCAATTTCTGATGACAAATGCACGCCAAAACGCACTAACGAAATTACTCAAGAAGCTATTTTTCTCTTAATTCTCTTTGCGTGAGAAGTTAAGGAACTCACATGTCGAGCTTTGCAGTTAATCATAAGCTTTTCAAGTGGTTATGAATACTTGAATTCGATAAATTTAACCTCTCATCCATCTCAAGAGTTGTTATTCGCCGGTTTACATTGATTGATACCTTTATTGTGTCTTTGTGTCTATCAACTTCAACTGGTGTCCGCAAACCTAGTGCATTTTCGAGATCAAAATTGCCGAATCCAGATTCTGTACACCAATTTTGAAGCTGACCTACTGTAGATGTGTGTAGGTAGAGGATGTATTGATCTTCTCCGTACACATTGAGGGTAATTTTTTCTTGCTTGAAGAGGATCTTCACCTTTTCCAAAGTAAAAAAGTAAAATATGTCAAAAAATTTAGTTTTCAATCTTTTTCAAAAACTACTCGGTAGAATCAATCAGATTTTTTCACAAGCAAGTCTAAGCATTACAGAGAAAGAAGTCGTAGACTTTATAATTATATAATAAAATAAAAAATAAAAATAAAATTATAAAACCATTTACTTTTTGATTGCCTCTTTTATCGTATATGACAATTCAACTATTTTCTGTCAGTTGCCACATTATTCCGTTTTTTATATCTGGTAGTTATATAATTGAATGCACCCATTCAATAAAAATAACAAATGCTTAAGATATAAAACTAAATTTCTCTATACTTGACTATTTTAGCTGCCAAGTTTTATCTGACAGTTGTAACATTTCTTTTAATGTCAAATGTCGTAGTCATCAAAATTTCTGTTAATTGTTAAAGTGTAAGGATATGCCACTTCGACTTATTTTAACATCTTCATCTGTCACAATAACTAGTTCTGTCTACTATGCCAAAATAGTTTTTGACAGCTGTCAAATTGTATAAATAGTATCTTTTTATTTTTAATAGCTATGACTGTCAACATACGTTTAATATGTTTTCTTTCATCTTATGTATGTAGGTACTTGTTAAAAGTCAAAATGAATTGGTTCGGACATGACAATCATATCTGTGTACACTTGTCAAATCTGCCATTTTAAAATGTTGAGCAACCTCAGAAAAAAAATCTACATACTTCTAATCTAAATCTAGAATATAATATGTTTAAAATATTGATTTAAGCCTTGTTTCTCCCAAAACGCTATGCTTTCACATAGAAACTGATTCAAGAAACTAAACTAGAAGCGATTACAAGAAAACAAAACTTGTGATTACAACTGACATAGGTAGGTATACTATGGGGCTATCGCGCCACATTGACCTTTGACCCCGCGAAACAGGTTTTTACCGCTAATTACTTGCTAATTAAGCTCTCTAATGACTGGATATTCATAAAAAATGCTGTTTGGCCGCGAATTTCACTTTCATAAATATTTTAACGATTATTATTGGATAATTGCTTGTAAATTATTATATGCATTAGTTTTACGTTTAATAAAAAATTTTTTTTCGAAGAAATGGCTTTATAATGAGTGGAATTTCAGGCCTTTTTTTTATTAAACGTATTGGTAAAACTAATACAGTAAAAGTCGATTATAACGACGATCAAGAGACCTACAATTTTCGTCGTTATATAAGGACGCCCTTATGCATTTTTTCCTAATATGTAATAAAGTACTACACACAAGTTTCTGAATGCATTTTATTATAAATGAAGATAATTGTATTATAGCGCATAGTTACAAAAAAACAAGATACAACATACACATGAACAAATTATTTTCCAAAATGTCAGTAATTTTTGTTTGCCTACTCGATTGCAAAAAATAGTTCACTTCTAAGGCCTTTTCCATTATTGTGACATTCTTAATGTAAAGTTGTCATTAAATGAAATGTGGTTTCGCAGTTTTTCCAAACCTTTAATGGCCTCCAATGTTGAGGGTGGTTCGAATTCCATCCCAGGGTCATCTTAATATGCATCGATCTAGTATGCTTCTTCTTCTGTTAGTAAACCTTTTGAATTCATAACTAAATCTTCATTATTTAACGCTCCCCCTTTTTCCCAAGTCTTTATCAACGTCAACAAAGTCATCAAATGTAACATTTGAATCAGTGTCCACGACGTACGCTTCTCGAATCAGTTGTGCCAAGGGAATGTTATTCTCGTCTTCAAAATGATCTTCTTTTTGAATAGTCACTGAGGGGAGAAATCCAGCAGATCGAAAACAATTAACACTTGTATTTTGTGAAACTGCATCCCATGCTGTGGATATCATCATGACGGTATCTAGCATATTAATTTTTATTTCATTGTTTTCATCTGCTTTCTCTATAATTTTCATGGCTAAAACCTTTCGGAACTGCACTTTGAGGTTCCTTATTATGCCTTGATTAAGACGCTGTAGAACGGAAGTTGTATTTGGTGGGACAAAACACAAATTTATGGCGTTCAAATTCTGAACATTAGGATGAGCGCCGCAATTATCCACCAACAACAAAATTTTCTTATTTGCCGCACATAGCTCCTTATCCCAGTCTCGTAAAAACTTCTCAAATATTTCGGACACCATCCAGGCACGTCTGTTGGATCTGTAATCGACAGGAACTCTCTTCACGCTTTTAAAACACCTGGGATTGTTTGATTTTCCAATCACAAGCAGCTTTTGTTTTAATGGTGCCGATCATATTGGCGACCACCAATACCGTGATCCTGTCTTTGGACATTTTGCCCCAGAGCATTTCTCTCCTTTAAATTTTAGGGTCTTGTGAGGAGTCATTTTGTAGAATAATCCGGTTTCATCCGCGTTAAATATCTGTGCATCCGTGTAGTTTTTACGTATCTCTGCAAAAACATGTTTCAGCAATTCTTCAGTTGTACTTTCGGATACAGATGCAGATTCGCCAGAGATAGTGTTACCCACAATATTGCGATGATTTCGGAATCGTTTGATCAAACTTTGAGCATTCATAGCTTTCCAGTCCTAAAAGTTAGCCGAAATCATTGGTTTTGGCTTGTAAAATTGCCCCTGTTATTGGAATACCCTGGCTTCGTTTCTCTTTGAACCATCTCAAGAGTGTCTTATCTACCTATGTCATCATATTGAGAGCATCTTAACTTATTATTCGTTTGAACATTATTTTTTAAGGCGTCCTCAAATCTTGTTCGATTTTTCCAAATCGTAGATACAGTGGAATGCGATAGACCAAAGCATTTTGCAACCTCCACATTAGCCTCGCCAATTTTTATGCGTGTAATTATTGCAAATTTGTCATTTATTGATAAGGCTTTTCTCTTTTTTGCAGGTGTCATTCTGTTTTGAAACAACTTGTAGAATTGTGCGATTCTAGCAAAATAATTTTTACTCTGTATCAAACTGTGCATACTTACCTAATGGTAGCTTTTTAGCTTAGTGAACGCGCTTTTAACATTTATGTCTTTAAGTTTGAATGTTTGTCTAAATACATATATCTTTTGGGCAAACTAAAAGGCCCTTCAAATTTACCACACTTGTTTCTTAGATGTAGCAGTGCTTCCTCAATCTAAATAATATAACTGCTTTTTTAGATAGCTGTCGGCTTCCTATTAATTGATTTGAACCAAATCTATTCCAGAGATTTCGAGATTAATTTTTGCGTACATTCGTACAAGTATCGCACCTGAAGTAAATATCTATTTGGTTATTTTAAGTTTGGCCTAATATCGTAATCATTCTATAACATGGCTGTAGTTGTTAGATTCCACAACATGACTGTATATAACCTCTTAAAATGCTCGGTGTAGCGTGTATGCATTTGTTTCTTCTGCTCTCGTTTTAAGTTTTTATTTTTCTCCATTTTTTTTATTCCTCATCGCTACGCCGTGCTTTGCTTTTGTTTCACCGGCACGGCTCTCTTCGTGATTCTCTTTTTTATATGCTCTCGCTTTCCACCACCAATATAACCGTTGTCTCTTTGCTCGCTCGTTCTCTCAGAACAGACGACGGGTTCGACTAATGAATATTTCTCGATGCCAAGACAAATGGGTTGCGAAGTCGGTTTAATAGTGGAGTAATCGGTCGGCAGCGCTACTCGGGACACCGGAATGTGTGCGCTTGAAATAATGACCGGGCTCCCAGCGCTGACACATTCCCTTCTTCTTCTGTTGCTGCGGCTGCTGCTAGCCGTTGGGTTAACCAGCGCGCTGGCGACGACGACCTCTAAATCTGTCCGCGACGCTCCAGACACATCAGTCCGCATAATGAGTTGCAGTCAGCCGGCAGGAGAGGAGCAGCCATCCAAAGAGCAGTTCGTTATCTCCACCTCTGATGGACGGATAGATGGGATGGATGGATCTTGGTCGTTGAACGATAGATATGTGACAAAAATGTTGTCGGCATGTTCTACCTAGTGTAATAAATATACTTAATCGCTACTGGTACTGATTATATTACTTAATCGTGGTGTAACTGTGAAAGTTCTTGTTTTTTAGAAAATATGTAGGGGTAAAATTATTCTGTGGGATAACAATTTCAATTTTAGTAGCAACAAGTAATTAATTCAGCTTTTCCTGTTTAGTCCTAAGTAATTTTAGTTTAGGCTTTGGATTCGACAACTTCTAGAAAACGGTTATGGGGCACTTTCACCTAATAACATGCTGAGAACGAAATAAACAGCTACATACTTCAAGGAAAAAGATATAAACAGATCTGATTTTCGTCAAGTCAAACGTTTTATGCTATGTTTCTTCTATCTTATTGTACCTACCTACGATATGCGTATTTGGCCCAATATTGTCAGATTTCATATTATAAAGCTACATTTCTTAGAAAAATTTACGCTGTGGGGGATAGTTATTACTGAGTGGTTTTGTAACCATGTTCGATAGAAAAACTAGAAAAAGACGACAAAATCTATTATTGGAATTGGCACTCCGAAAAAGGATGCACTTCTTAGGAAGAACATGATGAATGAAATGTGTAGCACACAGGGAGGGACAATGGAGGGACAATGAAGCAAGTGCTGGAGTCTTCATCTTAAGCCACAGCTGTAGTAATATTTGCCGATCATGGTAGTAATGACCTTGAGTTTGGGGTTAAAATAAAGACTATTAAATAGAGCATGACGGTTATATTACAAAAGAAATTTACAAATTTTTGGCTTTACCACAAAATAAGCGTAGGTGACGACTCCCAAAAACCAAGCTTGTCTGATGACTCACTTACTTCTTAGATCAGTATTTGATTGCTTTCATTTTCAGAATCCATGATTGTTGTTATTATTATTCTCCAAGTCCAAAGATATTCTTGCAGTATTAATCTTTTAGCACTTCTAGTGGGCAACACATTATACTACACCGATTGCTTCTACAATCTTGTGGTTTTATTTATCTTAGTTTGCATATGGCTGCATACAAAAGACATATAACTAAAAGTCACCAACAAGAAAAATTATTAGGGCAACTATGTACATGACATAACGCACAGGTCTGCGTTCGTCTCTGTATTCCAGCGGGCAGACTTAAATGTCGAAAAGTCTTTAGCATCGAAAACGAGATGAAGGCCAGAAGTCTCCGTCCAATCCACCAATCTATTGCCATCTTCATCGTCACGGCTATATCTCCAAAAGAAGTATGACTATTGAAGTCTCCTCTGTAATCAAGTCAGGGTTGTGAGAAGGCAATGAGAACATTTCCGGTGGCCAGTTAATTAGTGGTAGCTTGTATATGTACATTGGTGACCGTCAGTCCACCCACAGATATGGTTACAGTGTGGATATTGTTCTCGGTGCTGGATGATACGAATTTTACATTGTCAATACTAGTTTCAGCATAGGTAGCGATGCCGTATGTGCGGTGGTAAGTAGCTTCCACGATAACATATCCAGCCACATATACCCTCTTGATTGTACTTGGAGGTCATCCGTGAAATGGGTTTCTTGAATAAGTTATATCGATTTCGTTGTTCGTGAGCAATCTTGACAGGTATTCGCCCTTTACGCTACTTATTCCCTCTATGTTTAGATAGCAAATACAAACCAAAGTTTGTATGACACTGAAAAGAGCGATTTGTATGCATGACTAAGACCAGGAGTCCTGAAGAATACTTGGAAGTTTGGTCGCCAGCTAGTGTACACTATTTAGTCGTGCAAGCACGTTTCCCAAGGAGCACCACTAGGAGGGGAATCTACGTTGATC
>SMLS01061155.1:0-24885 GCA_004785975.1 Popillia japonica
TTTTTTCATTGATTTGACCAAAAAGACTGATGGAACCATATGATTTAGGCTTGGTGAGAAGTGGTTTGTGAGGGCTAAGAATGAAAGTATCATTAATTTGTTCTCCAAATTGGGAAATATAATTTAGGTAAAAGCAAGCTCTAATTGTAAGTACTAGAATTAGTAGTCACCAATGCCTCCGACCGAATAGCAAAAGCAAACCATTTTCACCGGGTAATTTGTAGGGTTTAAATGATTTAGTAGTCCATTGGATTTGTCATGTTAAGAGTCCTTGTGGCCAATATACTTTCATGTTAGCATTTATGGAAGATTGACATCTGTGCTTGTTTCAATGTTATCTCAAAAAATTCCTTACAAAGGCAACTCTATTTTGTTTGTCGTCTTGCATGCGAAAAACTTTGTTGGCTGCATTTCAATTTATCAAATTTTATTCTTATGGAACAATTTCTACTGATAAATCTGTCCATTCGCTAAGCATTCTGGTGTTTTTGGTAAGATTCACTGCGTTTGTGCCAGCCTCATGCGATCAATGTATTTATTCAGAGCTCAACGATCAGTTAAGATTTCTGTCGCCCATCCTTATAAAGACTGCCTTGTGAAGCCTGTTTTTACCTGGATGAATCTCGCAAATTTTACACTCTCAAGTCTATTCCACAAACTTAGGTGCTTAGGTGGAAACTTAGATGCTACACTTACTAGCGAGAAAATTGAAACTATTCTAAGAATTCGAACAAATCGATATTGGACTTGTATGTCTTTCTCTGATTTAGCTTACTAAAATGACAGCTACTCTGATCTCAATGCATCTCAGTCTTTCGTCATGCGTTTGAGATTCTTATCGCATCCCAGTTGAAACAATCAAAATCCAGCAATCATACAGAAATGATTCAATATTTAGAATCTTTTCAGAGGCTTTTTAGCTGCCTTATTTTGCAAGTTCATCAAGCATGTTATTTCCTTTAAATCTGGAATATTCTCGAAGTCATATCAGAGATATATGCAAAACATTGATTTGGTGTTCTTATGTCATTGTGGATTGAATCTATATGCGTTTGAAACATTGTTGAGGATGCTTCTAAGCCTTTAGATAATTTGGCGTTTAAAGCATGACCCACACCTCCCACCGACTTTCCAATCTCTGAGGTGCACGGCTCACAATCCTTATCGGAATTTGAAAACGTGATACTAAGATTCACGTTCATCTTTTCCCATTCCACTTAGCATACGCCTATAACATAAAATATGGCAGAGAATGCAAAATAGATGATTGCCATTTATAATGAAAACGAAGCAAAGGGAATACTTAACTCCAATTTCATTTTGAAAATGCTACCATAATGGCCATTCTAAGGATTTTTTCATGTTTAATATTATCCCTCTTATTGTTTCTATTGAATGCTGACCCCCAAAAGACAATATCTCTAACAGCACGGAACCTTTACAGCGATAACAAACACAGAGAGGCAAGTAGGTCATTCGGAAAGCGGGCATATACATTTCCCTAAATGCACCTTCATTTGTCAAACTCTAGCCACTCGACAGATTTACTCGGGCTCTCTTACATTAAGTCCTTGTCGATGGCAATTCACTACCTCTTGCCATCTCGGGTTCCCATCTTGTGGAACACCGAACGTACAATGTTCTCGTTCGACTAGCGTATAAATTTCCGAATCTTGAAGGACTAGTATGGATGTTTTTCGTTTAGAAGTAGTTGGTGTATACAGGGTGTCTGATGAAGGAATAGTGTCGGAAAAATAAACAATATAAAACTAATATTACAAGAAAGGTAAATTCAAAAAAATTACCATCATGTATTAAAATAATTTTTCCTTTAATAATTACCAAATTTTGTTAAATAAATTTTGTTGAATCCGGGCCTGACACGTGTGTACAAGAGAAAAAGGTACGCTGTAAAAACTTCTGACATAAACAGATGTTTTTTATCAAGTCGAATGATATGTAAATAAATGCTTATTGTACTCTATTAATGCATTTGTTTACGAAGCAGCTTCGCTCCTCTATGAATTGCACATGTGGCCTTGTCAAAAATACTCTATTTATAACAAGGTCACACATTTACTGCAGATTTTATTCATTTCGAACTGTTTTCTTCGTAGGAATCTGGTTTTTTTTCATTACAGAAACTTTCAATATGAAAGTACAAGGACAGAATATTACCTAATGATCTGGTAATTAATAATTTACTATTTGAGATCGCGTTCGTAGTAGTCAGTAGTTATTATTTTATTTAGATAGAAATACATCGGAGAACTACATACTTGCGTAACAAAATATAAAAATATCTCCACCAGAATCAATTCTTATATTAATATAATTTCTGCGGTCTGTTGGGAGCGTAATTCTATCAATTTCACCGTGGAATAACACGCATTTCCAGCCGAGTCCTCGACGCCAATTAAGTGCGGTGGCGAACGCGATACACCGGCGCAAATAAATTTTCACGGGACACAACCTTGCGTTACGGAGGTCGACCATACGGGTTGGGGGAAAGTGGCAGACGCGTTCATCAAGTCCTCATCGACCTTCGAAACGAAAGGCACGAAACCGAAGACAGACTTTGTGTAAATAATGTCCGCGTATATGTTCACGGACAGATCTAGATATTTTTATAGCGTGCTTGGCTATACAAACAGGATCGGCCAAGGAAAATAAGGTTTTATTGAATTCGCGTCTAATGTTTATCGAATGATGTCGTTGCTTTTGTTTATTGATCATTAACGGGTCCTTGCTTTCCGGGGAATATACAATTCTATTGGAAATAAAATAGACTGCTCTGGTCCTACGGTACAGAAAATTTTAATGCCCAAGATACTAATTGGGAAAGCAAATCGTTTGCTTAAAGGATCTTTAGGGAATTGAAATTTGCAGAATGTTTCTGGATAGAAATGATGCGAAATATTATCAGTCCAGATATTCCAAAACTTTAAAAGTTCTGGATAAACACATATGCTGCTACATTTTATCTTCACATCATTACTTAAGTCTTGTCACCAGCAGCTTTCAGCATCACAGAAAAATCAAAATCTTTCTATTGTGCTGTATTCTCTGATAATGATTTTGACGTTCTTGTGGTCAGTCAGATGTGCATAATGTAAGATGTTGTAGAAGCTGTGCTTGAAATTTCTTGAGGATAGGATAAAATTACCGATTGTGGCGTGTGTGTGGGCTTGTAATACTATATCCATAATCGTAAACTTTGATAGTTCTCAAATATGGTTCGTGTAGTGGAGCATCTGATTTTGAAGTTTCGGTTCTTGGAATCTTGGACCTTAAGCTGACTACTTTGAGTTGTGTTTGTTTGTAAAAGGTTTAGGTAATTATCTCTGGCATATTATCATAGAAGAGATTAATGCCAACAATAAAGCAGCTACGTTCAATAATTTTTTTTGGGTGTCTTATTTGTAAGTCATTCTATTTTGGCTGAGATCAGACTAACTGAGATCAAGAGACTCTCACTAACTAAAATTTGAAAATTTTATAAATTTAACACATCCCACGTTTTCGCAGTTTAAACACTGTGGATATGTCGTAAACTGGAATAAATACAGAAAACTATTTAACAGTACAATTAAGAATATTTTAGTCACTTTCTGAGTTATTCTGATTTCAAAAAGGTGTGATTACCTCTGAAGCAATGACATTTCTAACCGTTTTATCACAAATTCTAATACAAATCGTCTGGATCTTGTCTGGAGTATGTATTTGCCCAAAGTATCTAAGCACATATCTGACTTAATAATCATTGATATTCTCTCAGTTCAATCCTCGGGGAGTACGGCCCCCATAGAGCGCACCCTCTTGGCTCCCATAGAGCGCACCCTCTTGGCCCCCATAGAGCGCAGCCCCTTGACACCCGTTGAGCACCCCAATAGAGCCCCTTGAGAGCGCGGAGGGGAGCGAGGCGGGGCCGACGGGGCGCTTGACAATAATTTTCTCATCTTTCTTCCAAGAATCTTGCGTCAGCAGTTTTTACAAGATATAAACTTAAATCTTATCCTATTATTCGTGAAACCATTATCTCATATAATCAATTCCTCATTTATATAACCCATAACGCGTAGGCAATGTGTCAACGTATTTGGTGGTTTTGTGGGTGAAAGTGAGTTCGAGTATTACTTCGGCTCAAAGGGATCCAGTGAATGTTTTCTAAAAATGGAACCGTATCAAATCATTTAACTGGTTTTCTATCACTTTTGGTAGGTTGCAGAGGTGTTTGACGAAATCTGCTAGTCGGTGTCCAAATTGCGGTTATCTATAAATGATCAGTGCATAAGTACAGTTTGGCAAAGTTCAACTGAAACAGCGCAGTAGTACAAGTGGGCTGGGCTACGCCGGGGTCAATTCGGGTAATTAGGCAACGAAGAAATGAAATACAATCACCGTAAGACCCTTGCCGTCTTGAAGAGCACGTCATCATGCAGTACTCTGAGATTAGCACGTTCGATGATGTGGGCGTGGCGAATAATAGTTTATAGTGGCACGAGCCCCACACACACGTATAGTAATAGTGCCGGTCAAAATGTCTGTAACATCGTGTCAACCGCGCCAACCAAGGTACTACATATAAATAAAATACTGGCACTTTACTTTTGGCTAGTAGTGTAACGAGGTCATCGAGTTCGCTCCGCCTTCGTGCGCCGTGATGACACACTGTTTCAGTTGAACTTTTTCTAACTGTATATTCTTCCCACCGAAATTGCCATTGGAAGTTGAAGGTTACGGTTCAAGTCCCACGTGCAATTTCTGGGTTTAGTATTAGGGCTGCTATTAAGACAATTTTGAAATCAAAGGTGGCCTCAAGGCGACAGGGAGGAGTACTAAGCCCGGTTCTGTTTAATGTATTCATTAACGAAATACTAAAGGAATGTAAACCACACATGGAAAAACTGAGTGTGGGATACAGAAATCTAGAACCAATAGAATGTATATTCGCAGATGATTTGCTCATTATGGCAAACACCGAAAAAGGGCTGCAAGACAACATAAACATATGGAATAATATATTGTATAAATATGGCATGAAAATAAACATAACAAAGACAAGTGTGATGACAGTAGCAAACTGACAAGAAAAAGAACTAAATATAAACATTGATAATGAGAGAATACAGCAAGTTGAACAAATTAAGTACTTGGGAGTAAAAATAGAAAGGATGGGAACCATGACATGGGTATAAACGATAGAATAAGAAAAACAACAAATCTATACCATGCAATGAGACGAACATTCATACGAAAGAGAGAAATAACAAAGAAAACTAAGATGACGGTATATAGAACAATATTTAGGCCAATATTGACATACGGGAGCGAAACGTGGGTACTTTCAAAGAGAAATAAAAGCAGAATACAGGCGTTAGTGATGAAATTTCTGAGAGGTGTGAAACGCATAACGAGAAAAGACAGAGTGAGAAACACTGAGGTACGTGATGAGCTACACATAGAATCCGTAATAGAATATATAGGAAGGAAACAACTAGGATGGTGGGGACACTTGCAGCGTATGAAGGAATGCATGCCAACAAAAAGAATATGGACGTCCAAAGTAAAAACAAAACGAAGACCTGGGAGGCCAAAACTAACATGGGATAATGAAGTTGCCAAATTGATAGAGAACAGAGGACAAATAATACTGAACGCAAGAGAGATAGCCAAAGACAGGAAAAAGTGGAGAAACTTTTCCACCGCGATATTTCTTCGAGGAAACAGGGCTTTGTCTTCTTCTGTGAATTTTAGAATCTAACTCATCATTTAGACGCAGTTTCTTCGACTTCTTTTCAGTTATGCAGTCCAGAGCTGCAGAAAGCATGGCTCTCTTCTTTTTCAATATACCTACCTTATGGGGTAAATTTTCTGCATTTTTTCGGAAATGATAGCAAATTTTCATATTACAGTTGATTTATTATTTGTAAAAATATCGACAATAAAAAGAATCAACATGTAACTGCAAAATATCATCTTTTTAGAATCCGTTTTATCTTTGTCCTACTCTAACAAATTTCGCAAAACCATAATCACAGCAAAATTCCATATTTTCTACCCATCTTCTCGAACTCGTTGTAGACGCCCTAAATTGTTATATCCGTGGAACTGATCTAAAACTAACCATGCCGAAACTTACTCGTATATTACTTTCGTTCGGTCCTCATCAACCCTACGATCCCTTCCGGACCTTGACCTTGCAACATATTGGTTTTCCACAGTCTAGCCTATATTACGTCTCGCCCGTTTCCCTCCATAATTTGATATTATTTGAGTTCACATCTTTTCTATACAGATATCTGATGTTTGATTCCCTTTAGTAAAGTAGGCTCTATTGTCCATTCGATGGAGTCCTCGTAAAGTGATTCTTCAATATCGCATCTGCTGATCCCGCTTAAATTGCTTTATTTCGATGAAATCTGTTACATGCAGCTTTATGTATTTATTTTTCTTGGAAATTTTGTAAAATTTGCAAATATGTTTTTATTTGTATTTTATTATGTAACGGCTTCAATAAATTTAATGTCAAAGACGCTAATTTGTAGTTAATTATGCAGAACAATAGTAGTAATGTGTGTAGGTATTTCTTTTTACTCAAAGTAGTGGTAAATTCCGCAAATTAACGAAACAGCACGACTTCGTTTAATTAATTACACATTTTTCTTTCCATTTCGTGCCTCTAGAAATTTCTAAAAGTTTGATTGCAGAAATAAAGCAAAACAGGATACAAGTTGTACAAAGGGAAATAAACTTCCTAAATGTGGAAAATTCCAGTTAATAATGAAGTCTTATTAAAGTAGGTTTGTTAGTAGCGAAGTGTCTACTAGAAAAATTTGAAATAATAATATACATGTGTAATGTGAACACCGCATTAGATGGCGAGCAGTGGGACTAAGTCCAGTCAACATTACAAATAGTGGGAAACTTTGTATTCAGTTTCAGTTTAGTGGTAGAATCAGTTAGACATTACAGGAACAATAACTACTAAGCACATGTCCAACGATCGCTATCTAATTTGGCGTTCAGGGTCGGTTCATTAATGTATTCATTCATTTCTAATTGCCTATTTGTATCCAAGCACTACCAAAGGTTCCATAGTCTCTCCTCACAATTGATCTATTGTGAATTCCCTATACCTTTAGTACCCGTCCAATCCGATGTCCTCAACGAATCCCAGGATTAGTTTGGGTGCCGAAGTTTTAATCAGTTCAGGCGTTGGAGTCCTCTGTTCTAGATGCTAAAATCTTTACCGGTATAATGTTTAGCATTCGCAAGGTATGTGCTCGGCTGTCTCAGTTCTCACTTCGCAAAATCGCTAGGTTTTTGATCAGGTTTGCCATTCTGTTCAAGGTGATAAGCTAAAGGATAACGACCAGTAAGCAGACTCATGGGAGTCCTTAAGTTTGATTTTCTTGGACCGAAAAGTCTTTTATTACTATTTGGTGAGCAATTGATAAATTTATTCGCTTGTGTTTGTTCGGGTGTTTTCCTCAAAAGGAATGCCGGGATCAGTTTTCGAAATTAAGTCTACCAAAGTTCCATTCCTCATGGCTAGGAAATAGCACCCTGAATGATTGTTCGTCATGCAATTTGACAGTCACGATATCCGTTGGCTTATTTAAAGATTGAACATCTTCTCGGAGGTCATCTAGACTCCTTAGGTGTCGGGTTAAGTAACTCTATTTGAATTGATTACACTGAAAACGGCACTTCTCTTAATTATCACCCTCAAAGGTGCTAGTCTCACCAGTACCTTAATTGAGGCAGTTGGGCAGACATACTTTACGCTGCCTTTTAGCAGCTTACTTTGTGCTGTCTTGTCATTGACTTTTGGCAACCATATATACTAAGCTGGCATAAGTGACCATGGGTCTCCCAACCATCTGATATAACCTGTATATCATTTCTGGTTTAAGATCGAAAGTTCTACCAATATGTCAATATCTCTGACACGTCCAAAATACCATTGTAGCCTTTGGAAAACTTTATGAAGATGTTGATTTCAGTTTAGTCTCCGATAGAGAGTAGTCCCTAAACATTTGACTTCACTGGAGTAACTTAGTTGGGAACTAGTTAGAAATGCCGTACCTAACGAGTATTTCCTCCTATTGGTAAATGGGACGACAACAGTTTTACCTGGGTTAACACAAAGTCGTTCCCTAAGGCACTAGGCTGATGATTGTATTAAGGGCTTGTTGCATTAGGCTAGTAATAACTTTTTCATGTTCAAGAAACGAGAGTGCATATAGGGTGAGTAAAATATCAAATATACTCGAATATCTCGAAAAAATTATATTATTGGAAGGTACAAAACTTTCGAAAACAAAAAAAGTAATACCAAAACAAAAAATCAAACGTGCTAGTAAGTGCTGTCACAATGAGATGAAAAAAGTTTTTGACTTATAACTTTTTGAAAACAAATCTAACTAAGAATATATTAACGCAATGGTATTCTATTCGAAAGGTAGCCTAGAAGAAACTATCCAAACGAAATAAATATTAAATAAAAAGAATCGTAATATTGTACACTGCTTCACAACAACACTAGCAAATACGTTTTATACAAATTTTAACATTAACATTCCGTTCTCTTTTTATTGATTTGTTTTTGAGGAAAACGTAATAGTATAATTTTTAGTAATATATTCTATGAAATTTTTAAAACATCTGTAATGGTAAGTTAAAACCAATTCTAGAATGAATTCATTGAAAGCTCGTGAGGTTTTCAAACCGCTAAAAGCGTGCATGTAATCTCGTTTAAACAACCCACTCTGGATCTTACCTTCGATTGCATTCAGATCAAGATTTTAAAACCACATTTTCAAACACGCTATCCCATACATAAATTTATGGTGAAAATGATTTTAGTTTCGTTGAAGGTCTGAACGCCGATAATTGCAACACACGATTGCACTTTCCTTGGCCTATTACACCGTAAAATGTCATTCGTAAATAGGTAAATTTAAATAGCGAAGGTTTTGTGCCCATTCAGATGACCCAATCTGATCGAAACCTGAATAAAACAACGTCTTATATTCTTTTATATCAAGCTGTATAGTGCAGATCTCTGGTGAAGGTCATTCTTACATTATTAAATAATGGTCTCCTTGTTGTGGAAATTTTCCTTGGGAGTACAAACGCAATTTCAGGATAGGACGTCTACCAACACGTAATACTTAGTATCTTATTTATTTTCAATTCAATATCCACGCTAAGGCAAAAGATAATGGGGACTCATTTAGCTCGTGGAAAGATCTATTGTGGCGAACAAGATATATTACATTAATTTACAAGTATGTTTGTGAAGGTAGCACATAACATGCGATATTGCTATTAAACAAACTCGATGTTTAAGGACGTTTCTTATTCAGTTGTTTACTCAGAGTAAATCGAGTTATGTCAGATATCTTTATTAGATTGTGTTATTGATGTTACAATAAATTAGAAAGTATTCCGACAAATAGATGTCACTTTGGTAAGAAAACAAGCTAGAAACTAATTGAGTAAAATACCGAAGTCTAGATTACTAATAAAAGAATGCTTCAAGATAGTTCGTTGTCTTTAAACCAAGAATCTATAGATTTCTTCTAGAGATTCTTTTATTAAATGCGTTTCCAGAAAAGAAACTATAGAATTATAATTTCATCTAATTACAACTAACGTATATTTTTTAAGATTAACCTTCAAGAGTGGATATCCAATTGTTATATAATTATGGGTTTTCTTAAAATGAAAATTAGTTATGTATTTTTATGACGTTTTTGTACTTATCTTATTTTCCTGATATTCTTTCCACTTCTAGGTCAATTACAACACTCTAAGTCGAATAAAGGTATTTATTCTAAAACCTTGACAATATAATTTGGTTTTTGTTACGAAGTCGTCAGTGGAATAAAATTGACATTTAATTTGTGTCAAATAATAAATAAATTCGATCTTCGAATTCAAGTGTTGTAATTGACCTAGAAGTGGAAAGAATATCAGGAAAATAAGATAAAATACAAATTCTAACCACATGCGTTCCTTTGATCATTTCTTCTTTCTTCGTTTCTTTTCTTCTCATCCTTCTTTCCTTCTCTTCCTTCTCTTCCTTCTCTTCCTTCTCTTCCTTCTCTTCCTTCTTTTCCTTCTTTTCCTTCTTTTCCTTCTTTTCCTTCTTTTCCTTCTTTTCCTTTTTTTCCTTCTTTTCTTTCTTTTCCTTCTTTTCCTTCTTTTCTTCTTTTCCTTGTTCTCCTCTTTTCCTTCTTTCTCTTCTTTCCCTTTTTTCTTTCCTTTGTTTCCTTCTTTTTTTCTTTTCCTTTTCCTTCTTTTCTTTCTTTTCCTTCTGTTCCTTCTTTCCGCCTTCTTTCTCTTCTTTTCCTTTGTTTCTTTCTTTTTTTCTTTTCCTTTTCCTTCTTTTCTTTCTTTTCCTTCTGTTCCTTCTTTCCGCCTTCTTTCTATTCTTTTCCTTTTTTTTGGTTTTGGTTTTTTATTTTTTGTCTAATTCACTGTATTCAATCAATCAAATCTGTATTCTTTCAACACTAACTATTTGTTTAAAATGGTACACTGTCAATTACTTTGATCATAAAATGGAGAACAATTGATACAATTTTCCGAAAAAAATGTGGACATCCCCTTAGAGAATTGAACCTCAGATCCCAACGATTTTAATCATTGCTAGTTAGCCTTCACTCCAGACTGATTTAGAAAGATCTTATCTTGTTGAGGACTTGATTCGAAATTAATTTAGATGATTTCGAAACCAGCTTATTTGATTGGGGGAGTAGCTGCTTTCAGCACAAGATCAAAAAGAATCCACTACACAAAACTAGCCCGCCTTTACCAGCTAACCTGCTTTCAAAACTAGATAAGCTATTTCCGAAAGAAGTTCTCAATGTATTAGGTCCTCTGATGAAGACCATCTGACTCCTTTATACATGTTTCTCTGATCATCGTGATATGTGAGATTTCTTAAATCTCTTGACTATGTACATATATCTTCATTTGTTTGAAGTTGGAAGTCACTGCAAAATATACCTCTTCATTGAGTTCTTCGTCGAAGATATCTGTGTAATCTACTATATAGAATTGATTTTTCTTGTCAACTTTATGTAGTGCAGTTATGTAAGTACTCAAAGCTTTTAGACAAGAAATATGAAGCAAGTTGAAAGAATACATGATTACACAACTTAACAGAATTTCACGTGTACTTAATCATATCTGCTGCATAGTTCCTTCGGCAGTAAAACTCCTATTAAAGTTTCATTATTCCCTCATTTCCATTCATTATATTTATAGCGGAAACTATCGCCTTCCGTAGTCTCTCCGATCGATAGTTTCCTCATAAATTTTCCAGCTCGCCCTAATTAAGTATTGCTAAAATCCAAAATACCATCGAGTAGGTGGTTATTTATGTCTGCGCTAAAAATATAACTCTTTACACTTTTACACGTACAAAGATAGAAGGTAAAAAACCGGCACGCAGCACAGACGCCTTATGCATACCTATTTTCATTATCACAAAAGGCAGGAATGCCTTACTTCAACGTGTTCTTCCCTCAAAGAACGTTCGCAGCGGGAAATGCCGTAATTAACGATAGTCGATGTGTTCCGTCGTTGCGCGAAATTATACGGTTAGCGAGGAGTTTGGCTCGATGCCATGGAAAATGTATGCAGTCGCCACACAAGTTCGATCTCATTAATAAAATTTTGAAAAAGAACAAAAACGCAATAAGGATAATTTGTTAAAAAGTTCTATGTTAAGTGGAATTTTATATTAAGCAGAAGCGTATAAATGTGGTAATTGCTTACAGCAGCGTGTAATGAAATTGCTAGCACACCGCCCGGACATCCAATTCAAATAAAAAGCAATCCCAGTTGTTTTAGCATTAGTCTTGTGTGTTAGATCGTAAAACCATGTTCGAGAAGCCTTGGTTTTACTGTATTACATAGAAATAAATGTAAGATTCATATACACCTTTTCAAGTTTGCTGAAGACCAAAATGTGTACGCCCTCAACTTCTTACCCAACGACCACCTGCGCCATTGATTGCTACACCAGCGGGTTGTTTGACGTTTCAATTTCGCGTATTCCCTCCCCTAGTTCTATTTTCCACAAACTCTACTACTAGTAGTATTCATACCTAAACATCTTCTTTCTGAGGTGATATTTTTGTTCATCCATGCGTTCCTCGTTTTATTGAATTACACCGAAGTGGTTCCTGTTTTCAAAGCGGGCGTCGGTCGTCTGTTTTCCTGCGGTTTTGAGTGACGTGACTTACGAGTGTCGTCGGTTGCCGAAGCTGCCTTAGACGCGCGCCGTACTTGCCGCTTGAGGTTGAATTTAATTACCGTAGAAACGTAATTCATTCCTTTTGCAGCGAACGCGTATAAGGTGTCAGTGGCACATGTGAGATGGCGGGCTGGTCTCTTTGTGTTACGTGTTATAAATTGATTTTCTTTTCTTTTTTATCCCTCAAGTGGTGGTGTAATTTTACACGCCGAGTTTCATCGTGCGCTCCTAATTGAAAAGTGTTGAAAATAGAAATGTTTACTGAAACTATTACCTATTTTCGTATTATATTAATAAGAAGGATATTATTTAACGGTTTTGCCAGTATAATTGTAATCGTGTTCCTTCTATAGGGTAAAGACAGAAGTGGTACCATGCTGATAATAGCCAAGAATAAGTTGGTAACCGCCGCTATAGGAAGTTACTACTCAACTATTGAGACCGAGACATCTAGTGACTAGATTGGTCTTTATTGCTACTCATTTATTTTTGGTAACTCTTTAGATCGTCGATTTCCAAAGTGGGAGGCGCGCCTTCTTGGAGAGACTAGTGTAAAGGGAGGCGGGATAAGTAGATCTACTAGTGCGTACAGTTTGGCAAATCCCAACTGAAACAGCGCAGTAGCACAAGTGGGTTGGGTCACGCCAGGGTCAATTCGGATAATTAGGCAACAAAGAAATGAAATGCAATCATCGTAAGACCCCTGCCGTCTTGAAGAGCACGTCATCATTAGCAGTATTCTGTGATTTGCACGTTCGATGATGTGGGTGTGGCGAATTACAGGTATAGTGGCATGAGCCCCACACACACGTATTGTAACAGTGCCGGTCAAAATGTCTGGAACATCAATCGCGCCAACCAAGGTACTACATATAAATAAAATACTGGCACTGTACTTTTGGCTAGTTGTATAACGAGGTCATCGAGCTGATCCTTCAGGAGCTAAGAGCTAGGCATGTCAACGAAGGGTCCTACCTCGCTGAAAGAGAAATAATACTGGAACCAGAGGGAAAAGAAGACCCTTCAAGTAAATAGTGGAGTTCCACAAGGTTCCGTCCTGAGTCCCACCCTGTGGAACGTATTATATAATGAACTATTAGATATGAAACTACCAGACGGCGTTAAAATCATAGTTTTTGCTGACGACATTGCCCTTGTAGTGGTCGCCAAAGCAACACAGAACTTTATGGATGTAGCTGATACTTAGATTCTAAGAGTAACCATATGGATGACAAGGAAGGGACTGCAGATTGCCCCCGAAAAGACGGAAGCTGTGCTTCTTACAACAAAAAGGAAGATTGGGCACATTGAATTTGAGGTAGAGGGCCACAAAATACCCGCCTGTCAAGAAGCCAAATATCTGGGAGTATGGCTGGATACAAAATGTACATTTGCAGCCCATGTTAAACACGTAGTAACCACAGCAGAAAAAACTATAGATACTCTCTATGGTCTGTTGCCCACCATTGGTGGTCCAGCACCATCCAAAACAAGACTAATCGGCAGTGTCATTAACTATATAGTGCTATATGCAGCACCAATTTGCTACAAGGCGGTGAAGAACAAGAAAACTATGTGCAAAACTAACAAGGGTGCAGAGACTTATTAATATAAGAATTGCAAGTGCACATAGAACTATAACGGCAGAAGGAGTTGGAATAATCGCGGGAGTACTACCGATTGAACTTCTAGTTAAGAAAGGAAGAGCGAAATACGATGGAGTGGGGAAAACTGCCGCTAGAGAAGCACTCTACGAAAGATGGCAGGACAAGTAGAGAAATGGCAGATGTGAAGCGTGGACAAGAAGGCTGATTCCGGAAGTCCGAAAATGGGTTGAAAGACCATGTAATGAAGCAGACTACTACCTTATCCAAGCTCTGTCGGGCCACGGCTGCTTCCGTAAATATCTGCATGATAGGCAAAGAACCAATTCCGACCAGTGTAATTACTGTGGAACCACAGATGTTGTAGAACACACACAGTATGTGCATAGGAGTCGGAAGAAGGTTTCAATGAGACAACGATGATACGAAACCTAATGGTAGCAGACGAGCAATGGCATCTAGCGTGTAGAACAATACGATCGATCATACAGACCAAAGAACAAGAACAAAGACAGAAGAAGGGTCGGCACCACACTGATGAAATGCGAGAGCGAGTTCCTGAATAACTATCTGAACATTTGACAATGAGTAAATTTCTGGCAAAAAGAACGCTGCATGATTGGGAATCTGTGCAAAGCAAGCATTGGTAAGGCCAAAGCAAAGGAGCGAATTATGAAGCACCGCTTACAAGGTAACTTTCTGGGTTTCAAGGTTATTCAAACTCACATGATCTCACAAGTCTCTAAAATTCGATTAGCGAACAAATCGATCTAAACCCTTCCCATTCCCACCACCATTTAAATAGAGTCTAAATCCTCATATGTAGTCTACTAACGATATCCCTAACTGCTGCACATCAATCATCGGTCCCAATAGTCTTCATATTGGGACTATATACCCCACACAGAAGTGTAGTTGTAACGAGCAAACCCTTGATTAGTGAAGATAACCGGTATTCATTTAAGAGATTCGTCTTTGACAAAGCTCCCTCTGCACAAGAAACAATATGCCAACCATACTGGAAACATTTACAGGTAAACCATTCATGAATTTGAGCGAAAATTGCCTTCATCTACCAAGAAATTACTACCGTCATGATGTCACGCAGCGGAAGATCTGCTTTCTGATTCGTAAATAGTGGGGTCCATGACATGCACAATTGATTGCTAACATCAGTCTACAATTCGTTTTTTTTTAATCCTTTTTTGGATTGGTTTTCATCTTGTCACCATATGTACATGTTAGCGCAACAAAATGAAAGATATTTTCGTTGCTTTTATCGTCAATTTAACATTAAAATGGCAAGATTTCAATATTTTCTCGACCAAAAAAAATGTTATTATGTCAAAATAAAATAATTACTCATAAGTTTCCCCATTTATCCTGCGGTGCCAGTCAAAACCCAAGCAAATACTCGTATTTAATAACGTACGCATTAATAGCACCAATTCATATCAGACTGTTCTATTAATCTACACTTCCAATAACAAAAAATGCGATAACATACATGCGCGCCAGCTCTTCCATTACAGAGCAAAAAAAAAACGATTATCTATCGGTCGTATTTTTTAACGCACCTATCGATTTTGTTAAACATCCTCCTAAAATTTATAATCCGGATTATCTCCGTATCACAATCCGGCGAGGTATTGAAATTGACGAAGGTTGTCGAACGGAAGGAAAGGCCCCAAATCTGCGTCGATAAATCATCGCTTTTGGATCATTTGTTAACGTCGCAAATCATTGGCCGTTACTGGTATTCGGGGAAAAAGGCGAGGGGGAAAAGCTGTGAAACAGCATTCAACAAAAAAATGTGCTCTAAATTAGTGTTATAGGTCGGCACTATAAATTCGATGGTATTACCCTGGAGAACAGTAATGTCTGGATTTTTTATAGAAATACGGAATAAGGAATAAATGATTGTATGTTAACTTAATGTTTTATTCTAATAATGTTAAACCTGGACTTGGGTCATTGTCTTTTAGGGAAGTAACAGATTTGGATCTTGAAACTACAATTAATAGGTTATCGCTCAGTTCCTCTGGTTGTGGTCAAATACCTTTAAAGATGCTTTTGTACTGTTGTCCGCTTTTAATTCCCATGTGTTGAATTCTTTTTCTGATTTATTCTATCTTTTGTGGAACATAGAAGCTGGCACATGTGACTGCAGTATCAAGAAATAGTAATTCTCAAACGTTTTCTGATTTCATGCCTATCAGTTTGCTGCCAGTTCTGTCAAAAGTCTTGGAGATACTTTTTGAACAACGGTTACAGTTGCAACGGTACTTTCGGGATTCCGGGGATTTAGATAATTAAATGAAAACACCAAGTAACAGTGACAGTACTGAACAAACGCGCCACTCTCAACTTCTGTGTAGCGCGTTCGACTCTAACTAAGTTGCGATGGTGCTCGCTAGATGGCGTACTGCGATGAGTCTGTCATTTAACAGCACGTTGTTATTATAACACGGAATATTAATTATCTAATAAATACAAGTTGTTCCTGTTTGGAAATCAACGAATTTTAACCACGGGGTAGCGTGAAGAAAAAAAAAGGAAAAAATATAAAATACTACGACAAACGAAATGTTTACATAAATACATGCACAAATAATAAAACAGGCGGTTTACAGCACGGAATACTGGAGGCAATGGTTCTCTACATACAAGAACAGCAAGGTGATAAGTTTATATGCAATAATAGAAAGTGCAGCACTGCTTACGCAAGGTACGAGCCAGGTATCCAGGCAACTTCCTACGAATAGGTGAAAATGAACCTGTTAAATATTAATTATATTGATAGACATTTAGGGGATAACAGTATGCTTATGAGGGTCAACAAAATCTTGACACCTCACCGGAAGGAAACGCAGAGGCCAACTAAATCGACCCACTGTGCGCCCGGAGCGGTGGTGATTTCGCAGAGGCCAACTAAATTCGACTCCCCCATCGGTCAGGATATGCTGGCAAACTAAATCGGCTTCGTCAGTCAGGATGTGCTGGCCAACTTGAATCGGCTCCGGCAATCAGGAAGGAAACGGAAGCGAGTTGGTCAGTAAGTACGTTGATTCTAACAGCAAAACGCGTCTTTTATATACCCTCGCCAGTACCTTTTTATAGCATGACATCGTAAGTAAAAAACATTGTAAAAATATACACAGCAGATCAAAACACAACATATACAGGTGAGACCAAAACTATTTACATTAAACTATGCTAGTGTAAGAAAACAATTTAAAAATAAATATAAATTCGGCAAAAATAAACGGAAATAACTTCTAAAAATTGTTTATCTTGCTACGAACACCTGAGTTTGTTACACAGTGTCACATTAATCATTTTGGTGTATTACCATCTACTCAGTCAGGCTGCAGGCTCGGATATAATTGTGCTACCGCTTTATCCAAAATTGCAGATGATATTGTCTCGCCCATTGATTTGGGTAATATTACCGCGTTGATGCTGTTGGACTTTTCCAAGCATTGGTTTGGATACTTGACCTATCTAAGTTTTTTTAAGTAATTTCGATGACAGAAATCATTCCGTCCTCGTCTTATTTCTATACTGATGATACCCAACTATAAGCATTGCTTTCTCCTTCTGGAATTGATGCAGTTGTTGAAAATTTGAGGAAAATTACTTGCCGGTGATGATGAAATATCATGCATGCAAACCACATTTTCTTGACACATTGAAAGAATGAGACGGACAGTTTGAACCTTGCTCTGACATTCAAGGAGGTCTGGTTGCATCATTATCGCTGGTGGGCTTCATTTAAAACAAACATGTGGTGTAGTATTATCAAAAATAGATTGTAATTGGACAATATTTTTTCGATAACATGAACATGAAACTTTATTTACAATTTTTGCAAATTTAATTCAGTAACTGTATGGAATTATTTTTTCAAATTCCGAAAATTTTAGCCTGCTAGATCTCCAGATTATGGTTATTTTAAACGGTAAGTTTATAAGCAAAGGTCATTTCAAAATGTTGATTATATAGAGAGGCTTACTTCAGAAGCTTGTCAGAAAAATGTTTAAAAGAAAAGCACAACAGCCTATTT
The DNA here is from genome assembly GCA_004785975.1 of Popillia japonica. Classification (NCBI taxonomy): domain Eukaryota; kingdom Metazoa; phylum Arthropoda; class Insecta; order Coleoptera; family Scarabaeidae; genus Popillia; species Popillia japonica. Next base: position 17,948 of record SMLS01061155.1, read on the forward strand.
TATGTTTGCAATTTTTTGTTGTTTATAACAAGTTTCTTTACTATGTAATGTAATGTTAAGTGGGTGTATTGTATTAATGTGAAGACAATAAACCATTATTAATTAAAAACACTGAATTTAATTATCCACAGAAGTGACTCCAGATATGATAACCAATATACTACGAAAATTTGGCAATACAACGATTAAACGTTTGGAAAATGGGGGTAATTAAAAGTTAATTATATAATTTGTGTGTATGTTCTTGTTAATGTTATGTTAGTTTTGCAACTTATTGTGTGCATAACAAGATCAAATTTTTCATGGCACATAAATGTAACCACATACATAGTAGTAGTAGTAGTATTTACTGGTACTCAACTATTTTTATAAGAATAATGTTCAAAATACAGGTAGTTTACTCTTAAGCTAAATTCCTATTTCTTTGATAAACCTCATTTATACAACTGCAACAAATTGATATTTGATTATTTTATGTTTGATTCTAAACCATATATCACTTTCTATAGAAAATAACTTTTTTCCTTAAAGTTAATAATAAGAAAGTTTTCTATAGGATTCCAACTTTATTGTACAAACTCTACATTTTCTGTTGTCACTTGTTGTGATTTATACTAGTAACTGTTGTATTTGATATGCTTTAGTAACAGGTGGCAGTTCAATCATAACATGTAGCGGTTTCAATCACAACAGGTAGCAGTTAAATCACTACAGCCAATTCAAATCAGGTCGACCATGAACCTCCAATAAAATACTTCGAATTTCCGTGGCCGTCTTCACAGCCATCCAGAACTATTATATCATTTCACGCAATTCGATTTAGTAAACACAACAACTGTTGACAGTAACCGTCGGAAATTATGTGAACTTGAATTGAAAAGACCCATAAGGAAAAATCAAATCAATCAACCAAATTACTAGACTTCCGCGTAAGAGGTATGTACGCTGCATAAAAAACTAGCAGAAGTCTAATTTATTCCAAGATTATTATTCGTCTGCGTCTCAGTTCTCGCATTCCCATCCGTTTAATTAAAGTCCTATTAATCATGGGACTCACGACAATTCTCAAAAGTCCCTCTCTCGTTATTACCTCTACTATCACGTGGACACTTCCGTGAGATGAAATATAGCGTCCTGAATAATGTATATACGCTCCGGCAACAATAACAATAATAAAACGACGCTATTCGGCTGAAAGCACGCGAAAATCTCTCGCTACATACTTGTACTATTCATTATTTCTCTGTTTCAGAAACCATTACGAGAATTGGGTCTGAAGCGATTCTGGTCGGCCGTCCGGTCATCCAACAGCAGCTCCAGTTCGCAGTGCGAACAGGGACTCGGCGATTCGCCGGTGACGGACGACGGATCGAAACCACCGCCGAATTGTTCCCTGCCGCTCTTACAGGTGATTACCGCCATGTTTGTAAACTAATGGTTGTGTGCTCGATCGCGCGGTTAACGTCTTTAAAGCTTGAGGGAAGCACTAGTGTTGAACGCCTAAGGTTTATTTAGTTTATGTCTGGGGGAAGCTTTGCAGCGAGTTTGCTACACGGAAGCTTTTTAATCATCAGTACACAAAGGTTTTGTTTTGGCTGCAGGTTGAATTTTAAACCTTCTACGCCCTCAATTCGACTCGTTCAGGCTTGAAAAAGATAAAGTCGAATTGAGCATGTTGGGCTGCTTTATTTTATGTATACAACATTAGGGACGTGTTGCTTTTATTGAATTCTCGTAGCTCGTTTGGATGTGGTGTGATATGCAGGCGTATAGCGAAAAAGACAGTTAAGCTTTACAAATCGTTATACACCTCCTGTAAACGCGGGTGGAGGCCACTTTAAACAAGCAAGAAATTGCGCTAGCAGCATTTCTTGACATAGAAGGTGCTTTCGATAACACCTCATTTGAATCTCTAATATGAGTTTGTTAAAAGTCGTGGAGTAGAAAACACCATGCAAGTGGGTAGAACATATGCTTCATGGTTGTACATGTACAAGCAGAACTAGCAGGAGATAAGCTGCCGGTGTCAGTTTCCAGAGGGTGCCCCCGGGGAGGTGTATTATCCCCTCTGTTGTGGGACATGGTAATTGATGAGCTGCTCGTCCTGCTATACACAGAGAGACGCTAATGACATCGTTATACTCATCATAGGTAAGAGCACCTACATAATCTCTGAACTTATGCAAAGAGCACTAAAGATGGTAGAAGAGTGGTGCAGGAAGGAGAAGCTTGGAGTAAACCCTGCAAAAACTGCACTTGTGCCCTTTACCAGAAGAAGGAGACTGGATGGCCTACGAGCACCGTCTCTTCATAATGGAGTTATACAGATTAGTCAGGAGGCTAAGTTCCTGGGAGTGAGCTTGGACTCTAAACTGAACTGGAACTCACATTTGAAGAAAATTACAGACACATGTAGGAGGGTGTTACTAACAACCCGTAGGGTGTTGGGGCCGTTTGGGGCTGTTTGGGGCTGTTTGGGCTGTTGGGAAGACATGGGGACTGATCTACTGGTTGTATACTACGCTAGTAAGACCCTTGATAACTTAAGGCTGCCTGGTTTTTGTGGCCAAATGTTGCACGGGGGCGTGCGAGGGCTGATCTGTCAAAGGTTCAGCGTTTGGCATGCCTTAGCGTAATTGGAGCTATCAAAAGCACCCCAACAGCTGCAATGCAGACTATGTTAAACATACCTCCGCTTGATATATTTATCATGGGAGAGGCAAGAATGGGAGCATACAGGCTGAAAAATACTAACAACTGGAAAACACACTATGTGTTGTGACACACCACTATAGAAACGGTAGTCAAAACCCAATCTTCGACATGGGCAGCGACATAGCAATCACGAAAATTTGATACGACAAACCCCTCAAAGTCTTTTTGAACTGGGATGAGTGGAGAAGTAGTAGAGGGAGAACACTGAGAACCCAGATCTGATTTACAGATGGGTCAAAAGCAGGTACTAACTCTGGCATTGGTGTTTACAAGGAAAACGAGAGTTACAAACTATATGAACCACTTGGAAGATACACCACGGTATTCCAAACAGAAATAAGTATATGCTATACAAACCTGTGCGTTGGACAATCTGCGTCGCCAACCGCGAGGAGAAACAATTTGCATTCTCTCCGACAGTCAGGTAGCCTGAAAAGCACTAGCATCAACTCATATAGCCTCCAAACTAGTATAGAAATGTCTGCAACACCTAACTGTTCTGGTTAACCACAACAAAGTCAACTTGGTGTGGGTGCCAGGGCACCGGGGTATAGCAGGCAATGAAACTAGATAGATAGATAGATAGATAGATTTATTTCACTGTATATACCATTAGGATACAATACGTCATATACATACATAATACAGACAATAAACAATATAAAAAGTAGATACACAAATAAAATCAGTAATACAAGTATATGTATAAAATATCGCAGTTTATGATCTCCCCAACACTAACATGAATTCGTCCACTGAGTAAATACTATTGTCAATAAGTAGCGCTTTTATTTTGCTTTTAAATACTCTAAAATTACATTCTGATTTCAGGTATTTCGGGAGCCTGTTAAACAACCTGACACCTACTGCATCCGTAGTACTATTTGTTATATTTAATCGATTCTTAGGGAACACATAATCATCCTTACCCCGTGTATTATAGCTGTGGTTGTCGCAATTTCTAATGTACGTATTTTTGTTATTGAAGATATAACATAGTGTATCCATTATGTAAATACCAGCTAAGGGCAGGATGCAAAGCTGCCTAAAGATAGGACGACACGATTCTGCAGTACCTATGTTCGCGATACATCTTATAATTCGCTTCTGTGCCAAAAATACATCCTTCGCACACACTGAATTACCCCAAAATCTGACACCATATAGAAGGTGAGAATGAACCTCTGCATAGTAGAATGACATAAGGTAATTAATGCTTAGTATGTTCCTTAAATTTCTGATTAAGTAACACGAACTGTGTAATTTCCTGCTTAAGTTACTGCAATGCTCCTTCCAATTAAAGTTTTCATCCAACAGAAGTCCAAGAAATCTAACCGAGGGTCGTTGTTGCAGAGCCGAGGCACCCAAGGCTATGTTCAGATTAGGTGCCCTAGCTTGGAACGTGTGAAAAACAACAGAACATGTCTTACTAGCATTTAAACTTAATCCGTTGGCACAAAACCACCCACTAAGGTCAGCAAGCACCGTCTCAATGTCGTGTTCCAGCTTAGAAAAATCTGGAGAAGATACCAAAGCAGATGTATCATCTGCATATAAAAAAAGGGAAGTATTAATAAAGGATAGAAACTGCAGACCAGCTAGCGAAGAAAGGTTCCCAAATGGTAGTTGCTGAACCGGAGCCAGGTCTAGGTATTACAAAAAGTGCAGTATATACTGCAATCAATGAGTGGAGTATGAAACAACACCAATCAAACTGGAACCATGTACCTGGACAAAGACACAGCAATCGGATGATGGAACGACCGTCAAAACGACTAACTCACCTACTTGCACTAAACAGGATTCAGCTGAGGGCAGTAATGTGTCTACTAACAGGGCACGGCTGTCTAAGAGGTCATCTGCATAAGATGGGAATTTACAAAGATGAACCTTTATGTAGACTCTGCAATGGGGAGGAAGAAACAGCCTCCCAGATTCTCTTCGAATGCGCAATGCTATGCAAAGCGCATTGGTATAACCGTTGGAGAATCATTTACCATACAGGCTCCTAAACCTACTCAAGGGAACTTACCTGTTTGAGTAAACCAAAATCAATGTAGGAATAATACAATAGGCCTTGTAGTGGTAGGGATGTTAAAAGACCGTCCTACGTTGATCAAAATCAATCAATCTATCAACTGTAAACGCCAAATTAAATAGCGAATGGTAGGAATAAGACCACGCCGCATTCGAAATAATAAGTTGGAAGAAACTAGGGCTATAGCTGTCGAGTATTAAGTCAAAAAGAACGCTTGTATACACTACTATATTACTCACTTACTTACATCTAACCATCAACGATATTCAATTAGACAGTTATGGAGGAGTACCTATCTGCATCTCCTGAATCCTAGTAGCATCAGTGGTGTTCAGGTGTACTTCTAACTAACTTCGTTGGTAGACATTTCTTATTTCCAAGAAATACTTTTAAATGTCCAACATATTGCTTAAGATGCAAATTATGCGTATGATTCAGAAACATATGTCTATAAAGGCAATGTTGAACATCTTTAAACAGCTAGGTTCGTTAAAATCGAATAAATAAGGGCACACTACCCTAAGGGACGCCCATATCCAGTTGGAACGAGGCCATTCAATCAAACCTGCTGTGATCAGTTCAATAAGCATTACTTAAAAACTTCAATAGCTTTATCGCGAATGCCAACGTATTTGAGGTATGCCTAAAACCGAGCAAAACAAGAAGTACATTACCTTCATCCAGTACTTTGAGAATATGCTCAGTTATCGCAGACAACGTTATTGCGTATCTAAAAGCAGCCCTAACTACTGATTGAAGAAACGGAAGATTGAACTTATTCAGATGAATATGCAACAGTCTGGTGTAATGAGTCATTTAAATAGCATTTAGACGAAACTTTGGTCTTGGTTGTTTGTTTCCTAATGAGCAATTCAGCTTCTGTGAAGGTTATTTGGCCGTACGTACGCAACACTTTAGATCTATGTCACTGGATTTGATTGATGTTGTATCGGGGTTTGACTCAGTACAGCATAATGGACTATCAAATAAAATATGACGTCTTCGCATTGTTTTAAAAAGCTAAAACCTGATTTTTTTTTCTCCAGATTGTGCATTTACACGAATTATCAGCCCTCAGACCCATTAAGGTTAGTGCCTCTTAAAGCCTAAAGCACTTATCCTCTATACTAGAAATGTTCCACGTCCACCAAATGCGTATTTAATGATTTATGCGGGCGATATCACTACATATATATATACAAATACTCGAAAAATTTCTGTAACACCCTGACCTGTAGACGGCTGCAACGTTGGCTCAATAACATTAGCAACTGAGCTGTTATGTCGAGATAAAATGTCCGTGCCTCCAACTGTGCGGCAATAAAATAAAGATCTAGCAAGAGAACCATACTGCTCGACGCCCTGGATGACAATGTTTGAATTTTCACGAAACAACCTAAGAATGGCTACATAGAGAAAGAGAGGTCATCCAAGGAGGTCGCAAATTTCCACTTAAGACTGTATACCTTGAAATCCAGTTTTCTGAGAAACAGGTCATAGAAATTTGTCTGAAAAATTAACTTACCGTTTGCTACTTTTTATGAACGTCAAAGATACATTACACCCTCTAGCTATACATACTAGCAATAATGGAGGTTGGCTTTGAATAATACCCAATGGGGTCTATAAACTCACACTCTCACTTACTTATACGGGTTTCCCACGGAACTGGCTAGTTAGAAATTTTCGGACTTAACGAAACGCTTCAGTTTTGAAAATTTTGGGTTCGCAATAATTTGGTACTCACTCTCTTTCTAAAATATTTTCAAGTTAGTTGCCCTTCCGGTTAACCGGAAGTCGCGACGAACTTTGTTATGTTAAATAGAACACCCTATATATTATTACGTTTTTGAATTCAGCATCAAATTCTGTGACCATTATAACTAGGATTTCCTATACTTATCTTCAATTGTTTCTAAGATATTACGATTTTTATGAAAATGTTGACATTTACCCCGTTATATTTAACTGAATAATTCTCACTTACTGTAAATACCAGCGGTTTGATATTTTAAAACTGCCAAATACTAACATTGTTTCATCAAACCGTAGTAACATTTTTTCTTTATATAACACAGGATGTTCAAAAATTTATACTATATCAAACAATTTTTAAACTAGTAAAACTCAATTTTTTTAAATGGAACACCCTGTATATTTTAACGCTGTTCGATGCAAAATTCAA
>SMLS01061158.1:0-12447 GCA_004785975.1 Popillia japonica
GAAAATATTAAATTATCGTCTTATCTGGACTGGCAAACTACTATCGTTTATTCCTTTGATTATTAAAGCACGTATGTATGTACCTCATTCGAGATTTTGCTGCCTTGCCTTGTTTCAGCATTCATTCTTACATACATGTTATAACAAAGTGATATAATTTTGACAAAAGGAAATAGTTTTGACAAAATAGGAAATAATTTGACATACAAAGCACCCTCTTTAATTCGGCTGTGAATTAGTTTTGAGAAAGAATGAAATACATTTGACAAAAGAAGATAACCAAAACACTAGGACACTAGGACGGGACGCCATCAATTAAGTACTCCCTCCGAAACAGCGCCCACATTTACGTTTAGGGTCGAACAGCAAAAAATTCACTAACTTATTAATTAATTCGCTCCATCTAGAGGCAAATTTTCAACAGCAAATATATGGGGTTATAATAAACTAAGGGATATATTTTAAATTAACATAACTTTTTAACAAATTACGTTAGTAACAAAAAATAAACGAAATCTAATTGCTTAAGAAATGGGATTCAGCATGCCCAAAACCAGTTACAGCCGAATATGACCTCAATTTCATTGTTGTAAAATTAGCAACCTACCCTTCAAAATGTACACAGCCGGTTGAATTGCACCAATGTGCTACGTAGTACTGTCTTCTAATTCTTGTAGCATTGTTGGTCGTCTTCTAAATCCGATCATGAATTTGCAAAATGTCTGCGTAACACACGATTTAAAAAAACGTCAGTTAACAATTCTTTGACAGGTCGGAAAATGTACGGGGGCGCTCGAACCATTAAAGAAAATGATTTGTTGTGGATTTTCTGCAGGCCAGATTCTAGAGTCTTGGGTATCGACTCCACCATTCAGAGTAAAATCTGCCTCATCTGTCCATAAAATACGGAAAAACCATTTCTCATCTAAGCCTTTACGCGCAAACAAATACATGGTACCAAGTGGCCAAATCTGCCTCCCTTAACTGCAACAGCATTTTCAGTTTATATTGATGCATTTTTAGAATTATGCGTAAAATTTTCCAAACCGTGGAACTTATACGGTACTTGCAATCGCTGGAGTATCGCATTTGCACTGGTGATTACTATTGCATTAACTTTTGGGTATGTTCTGAGTTTCATGAAGAAAATCTGCAACTTATACATCACTAATTCTTGATAGCCAGAGATCCTGTCCTTTCTATTGCGGTACGTTATTATTTGACAGGAACAGGCTCTGAAGCCCATTCTCGTGCAAAACCTTTGTAGTCCAGCGGTGTAATTTCTACCACCTTCATGATAACACTGACTTATTCTAATTTTTATTTGTAATTCCATGCTATTACATTTTCAGTCATTTGATTTCTACGTTTACTTGAGTTTTAATTTCAAAATAAAATTTCAAATTGTAATGACAACGTTTTTATTTCGCCCATATACAGTAGAATCTCATTCTTTAAGCAATTAGATTTCGTTTATTTTTTATTATTCATTTAATTTATTAAAAAGTTAGAATAATTTAAAATATAATATAATAGTATCGATGAATTTTCAAGGTTTTAAACTAGATCGAAAGAAATTCGAGATATAGAATTGTTTACTGTGAAGACAGTCGTGATAAATATCATGCATCTAGAACACGATCGTTCTGAAAAGTATCCATGAAAGTCACAGGTATATGTATGTAGTTTGAATTACACGAGGTTGCCATTAATTAACAACTTGCTAATTAAATGAAGTCAAACTTTGTACAGGCTCTCTTGCTTTTACAAAGAACCTGAGCCAATTAAATTTAAAAATAAAACATGTAAAAATAGTCATAACAGTAAAATGAATACTTTTTAAACACGTAGGTATAGAAGTAGTGTTTTAAATCTAAAAAAATCCTTATTTCTTGTTAATATGAATTATTATAAGGTAAGCATTCTAGTAGACTAATTTACTATCACCCAGAGGACACCAACCACTTTGATAATTGCCAACGCGTTTCGATAGCAATGCGGTCATTAACAAGGTGATAATAACACTAAACAATAATACAAAAACAACTCAACAAGAAAACTAACAGTTACAAGTAAACAACGGCAATCCCATTTGCAACATTGACGAACGTGGAATAGTTTTTGTAAATTTCCAAACTTTCAACAATATTGCTACAGACGTGAGGGAATAATAAATAAAATAGAAAATGCCAGTGAATAAAGTTTTTGCATCAAAACTAAAGGAAGGAATTGAACCTCGGCAGCGGTCGGACCTACCTGATGGTTTCAGCTGCCCTCGGAGCGCCACTAACCCGGTGGAGATGGTCGTGGGTGACAGAGAGGTAGGGTTTCTGCAACGCCACTGTTTTCCATACAAACAAAAACTCTAAGAGCAGCGTGGCGTCCTGCCAGGGAAAACAGAAGATGGCAAGATTGGGGTAGTAGTCACAGCCAAAACACCAGGTTCAACGACTCAACAATTTATTAAAGTTTAAAAGAAAGATAAAACAAAATATGACGAACTCGTTTACTAAAATTTACAACATGGGAGGAGGTGCTAAAGACACGAACTCCCTTCGTTAACGGTAATGTTTAGATATATCTGTCGCTGATTATACAATCGTCACTCATATGTATTTAATGCAGATAGTAGAATGAAATATACATACATTCAATTTTCTTGGTGCAGTACTGCCATGTAACCTTCTGTCATTTATTGTATCCTACGATCCTCCATTTACGAATCCTAACCTAAAAATGTAAACAAGTCGATTTGGCTACATTGTTGCGATGTCATTCATGACGTGCACGTCTTCGAATCGTTAACCAAATATATCTAGGCATTATCTATATTTATTTTAAAATGGAATATATCTAGTCATTAACTATATATGTATATGAGAAATATATTATAATATTTGAAAGGTATTAAATATCTAGCAATGAATTTTGTATTTGGTTATGTATTGTAATGAAATAATTAATAGCGGAAGCTCAACTGTTGAATTAGGCTTCCGACCCAAGCCGAAACACCAATGAATTAGTAATTTTAAAAATAAGTAAATATTAATTAATAAATTGAAATATGAAATTTTGAATAAGAATTCTTCTAACTCAAAATCAAGACTAATAATTATAACGTAAGGTGCTAATTATTTCAATACCTGCGGGTTCCTTGGCAAACCACGCGTTAATGGCGTCTCTGATTGGCCTTGGAGGTATATTTCAGAACGACGATTTCAACGGTAGCATTATGGGACTGCAGGACGTAAACAAAATAATTCTAGGGGGTAGAGAAAAAAAACTCTATGAAGGAAGAAGACCCGCAAATAGTAAAAATGCACTACTAAAAAAAGAAATGGTACTAAGCTCACCTGCAGATCTACTGAGTTTTCACACACAAGAATCTGCTAAGTTATCTTCGAATACGATATTTCGGTAAAAATTACCATCGAAAACTAGAACGTTTCGCATCTGACGCACAGAGCTGCGACAAGATAAAATTTTACTTAACGAAACGGGTTAAATCCACCAACAGGTGCAAATCTTCTTGACCAAACAGAATCACGTTTTTGTTCGAAGACTAATTGCAGAATGAATCAAAAATGGAGAACGTCGGGAAACTGGAAGAAGTCACATGGGAAGGACGGAAATAACGTAATTCAACCACGTAAAACGGTGAATGTACCTAATGTACGGAAAAAGCTACACGGCAGCAAAAGAGAAAAACGTATCTGAAATAACTGGAAAATTCTAAAAACGAAAAGCAGAATTACAAATTAAATAAACTTTTGGATTAACCGCAGCGCCATCCATGGGACAAGAGAGTCAAAATTAAACAACTAGATTGATAACTGAAAGAGATAGTATGCAACTTAAAATACACTGTGTCAAAAAAAACATGTCATAATATTTAGAAATTTACAATTACAAACCGGTCGAATTGATTTTACATTAGAGTGATCAGTATTGTAATCGTTTTCGAAAATACATATATTGAGCAATGCTAAATTTCTCAATTATATTATGTTTAAGATTAGCCATTACTTCTTCTTCTGTATACGTCAAATACGATTCGTATTTTTCATTGTGCCCAACACAAAATGGCAAGTCTAAATTGCTTTTGGCTCTTAGACTGCTCCCCTTTTCCTCGAACAAGGTTAGGTAGAAAAATCCTAAAGCCGCAAAAGATGCAGCCAGCTGTAATGGTTTCCAACCTCAGATTATCTATAAGTTAATTAGGAGGTTTAATTATAAGAATTTTTTGAAAAAATCCACGAATTTTCGAGAAGATGCCACAACCATACCTTTTGTTACCCTCCCTTTTGCTCCCTTTGTCACTAAAGGTTTGAATAGAATCTCCAAGAAGCTACTAATTTGAGAAGTCTGATCGGTAACCCTAGAGACAAGGTACAGCCTTTGGTAAAGAAGATGATTTATGGAATTAGTTGTAAAAACTCTAATTAAAAATGTATTAGGCAAACAAGACGTTCCATCTCAACTAGGTCCAAAGAGCATATGGCTAATTTAAACATAACAGAATTCTAGTCTATATAGTGTTTCTCAACATCTTTTCGAAAACGATCATAATATTGATCACTCTAATGTAAAATTAATTCGACCTATTAGTAATGGTAAATTTATTTATTATCGCCTTGATAATTACAGTATTAATATCGAAACGTGTTGGCAATTATCAAAGGGGTTGGGGTCCTGTGGGTGCTAATGAATTACTTTTTTACTACGACACCAAGAGATCCAGTCAATATTTAAGCATTCTAGTATTATCACTCAAATTTTCTTCCTGAGAACTGCTTACTTACTCCATGTGTAATCAAGACATTTCTTTTAAAGTGCTATTCTAGTGTGAACACTTAACGGTTTTCTTTGCAAGGCTATCAACAGTCTTGTTGCCCTGACATCACCAGTAACCTGGTACCCACATCAGTTTAAGTGTGTTCCTTTGGGCCTGAGCTTTGAGAGCTAGCAGTTTCTTCCAAAATTGTCATGATTGGGAAAAACTAAGTCTATAACAGTAGGCGGATGTGCTACTTCGTCAGTAGCTTATGAGCTATCCCCTGCCTTCTGAAACTATGACTGTAATGTCTTTCTTTCTATACAGTAGACTGTGCTTTTTTCTGGAACGAATTAACATGTACCATAAGACAAATAAATTTATTTGGTTGGTTACTACGCCATGCCAGTAGTGATTTTTATCGGTAGCATGCTGAAAAGCTTCAATATAGTAATTCTGGGTCTTTTGATTGGATTTTTCGTTTATATCAACAAAAAAAAGATGAATTACCATTAATTTTGCTACTCTCGTATATGTCAATACAAATGTAAATACTTTTGCATGTACATACGTAATGAATAAAATGAATTACACAAGTTTGTTTAGAATGATAGAGTACTCAAACCTGCTTTTCATTACACGAAAAAGATTATAATTAGCATGCGGTTTCGCTTCTCTAACAAGTAATCGATTAAATTGAAAAAAAAAACTTCAATCTATAAATCACTTTTGCGTGCTTTTCAATTTACGAACGGCACAGCGTCAATATTATCAATCAACAGCTACTACAGATACGCTAGTCCGTGGAGGAAAAACGGAAATATAACCGGAAAATGTAAAAACTGAAATTTTGATTAAACAGTTCAACGCACGTATCCTTTAGGAAGAGATTTACTGTAACATTGTCCCCTACCTAGATCCGCAATGCACTGATATACCACAGCGATGGTAGTAGGAGTATTCGAAAATAGGCGCGCTGCGTATAACATTAACGTTCGCTCTTCCAGTTTCCCAGTTGTAGTAGGCTCCACTGCCTAAATTTCAACGGCATTCAGGGCGCGTTGTCGCAGTTGAGCGCACTCGAGTTGCTTTTTTCATGCGTAAAACTCGGTTTAAAATGAATTTCAGCGAGTTGTGTCGTCCTATATCGCGCTGCGCTCTCATCGGAATATACTACGATCTGCATGTGTCAGATTGTAATAACTATTTCGCTCAGTTGTCGAATAGCGCAATGGTTCTTGAATTGCAAATTTTGTAATAGTTAACGTTCCAAGAATATTAACGTCGACCGCGTACTAGAGTACTTGAGATTTGTATGGCGGCAGATTTGATTTGAATAAGTCAGGCATACTTATGACATTTATGTATATTTCTGTCAATAAAATCTATGATTCCTGTATGATTATGACGCTGCACATGTACTTTAAACTTAATATTTGAGTACTCAAAGCTCAGAGTAAATTTTGCATATACATACTTGCTAGGGACGTGCCAGATCGAGATAAAATTTCAAAATTAAAATATCGCGCACGAAAATGGCCAAGAGCATCGTACGCGTTTCATAACCTACCTGTTGTTTGGTGTAAACAAAATGGCGCCAACTATAAATTCCAGAAAGTTCCTGTATACTTACTCTCGAAATCAGAACTAGAATAAGCGCTCTTGAGGTAGGAGGAAGAAAAGAATCACATCCGAAGTCCAAAGAATAAAAATTTAACAAATATATTCAAGTCAAGTCCTGCCCGAAAAAACACAAAATACACTCCCGAACAAAAATGAGGGATCAGTGCGGAAATTACAATAAACTGCTACATATACTCAAATGAAAACATTGTTTTTCATAAAATACAAGAATACTTATAATAAAAGTATAGACAGGAATAATATTTATTTTTTTATTATTCTTAGAAATAACCGCATTTGAACTATATATTCTTTTTGCAAATATTTGTCAATCGTGGGACTAGTTTTTGGAGGATATCTACTGGTATAGTTTGCCAAGCATTTACTAATTGCTCCCAGAGTAGCTTCTGGAATGTTGGACGGTGGTGTCGTACATTTCTGTCTAACTCATCCCACAACAACTCGATGGGATTAATGTCGGACAATTACGGCGGCCAAACCATATTTATGAGGACACCTTCTCTTTCTTTTTCTTGCAAATTGTTTTTACAAAGTCGGGAGGTATCCTTGTCCTACTGTAAGTGAAACCCCTCGCCAATTAATCTTACTTCCGAAGGAATAGCGTGGTGCTCCAAAATGTCTCTATAATTTTCTTTTTACAAAATTCTTTCAATTCGATGCAAATCGCCGACACCATTAAAAGAAAATGCACCCCAGACCTTCTCGTACAATTTCTATATGTAAACTAATATTTTGTACATCATAGAGGGCGAAATACTATCCTAATTGTATAAATGTTCGGCAATAGCATCCCTACTACATGCACAATTTAATACAAACCAGCTTAAATAAATATTTACGAAAGGATACTTCAACAATATTTGTGGCCATAAATCAATTTAAGTATTTCAATATTTCATTATAATAGCGTCTCTTTTACATGTTACATGTGGTTATAATTTCCTGAAATATTCCAAGAAGAAAGGACAGATTCTATTTTATTACGGTAACTGTTACAGATCAAAAGAGCGAGACAGATGATCCCTCACTTATGGTCGATAGTGTATATATATATTTCACACATTAAATAAAGCGCTACTGTCAAATATTCTAAATAAATCCAATAAATGAGAAGTAGTACACCGCCGATATAGAAAATACTGAGGTGTATCCTATTGAAATGCCTCTACTAGACAAATTTGCTTCTTTCAATTCACTTAAAAGAAATGAATGTATTCTCCTAAAATAAATTTGCATTAGTACATCTAATCCGGTAGAATGCACTTTTACATGAAGGCGCATTCGGTAAATTACATTGCGGATAGCAGCTCCGCTTCCTTTATCAATATCCACAATTGGTTTCGATTTCTTTCTGTTGCTGCAGAGAGATAATGCTTGCTGGGTAATGACTTTACCAATTTTGATATTTAACTCACGGTCCAAATACTCACATCTGCAGCAGCGGCTTCGCGCTATGATGCAACAATGATATTCTGTTATTATCGTGTATGCAGAAATAGAATATAATCTACCTCTCTGAAAATAGTCAACGTTAGTAGGGAGCCTTTCTTGTCGTATTCTTGCTCAAAATATATGTAAGTATCATATAATCAGCGAACTCATTATTTCTTTCGCCTTTCTCTTGAGACAACGCACCTGGCATTTTCGTAAATATAGGTCGCTAGTTCTAAATTAAAAGAAACTAACCCTAAGCTAGCGTAATCGGAGAATAACAAAAGCGTTGTTGTACTATAACGAACTGGCAACACTTACAGCCGATATCTACATCAAATTTCTTTCCCAATGAGTAATTTAGTAGTGAATTACCTCTTTTACATTTCTAACTTTGATATAACGACCCTTTGTAATACCCTTTGTATTAAAGAAAAACAGATGTTTCATTATCCATTGAAATTTAATTAAATTATACGGGGTGACATTAGAAGTCTTACACCTAGAAGGAATAATGGATTTGACTTGATTTTTTGGTAATGTGATAGTTTTGTATCAGAAATGAAAAGATAACATTTGCAAGAAATTTTATTAACGAACGTTAGTAACATTAGTTCAACAACCATCCAGTAGTGCTGTCTTATCACTGTTTTATCACTTGTGGTTTATTTTTTCATTCTTATACGACCATTAAACTTTTTAACCAACACATTAAATCCAGATGTATGACTTATTAGAAGGAATAGGTAAGTTATATTTTAAAGTTCTTTATCATTATTTCCAGTGAAATGTGTTTTTAAATATTTAAGGAAAAAACATGTTTTTTAGGTTGTGGAGGGCAACATGGACATGGTGTCAATGTTAGCTTTATTTTGTATATAAAATTTAATTTGTATTTCAGAAATGTCACCGAAAAAGCGCTCATCTGCTAACTTACGCAAGTACAAGACTTACAGTAGTGACTCATTGGCAAAGGCACTGAATTCTGTTAAAAATGAAGGCATGAACGATATTAACCGTTCAACTCTTATTAATGATCTAAAGAATTGCAAATGCGGACCAGTTGGCAGACCTACTATTCTAAATCAAGAAGAAGAGCAGCATATAGTCCGTATTTTAATGACGTTGGCAGAATGGGGATTTGGGATGGATCGGATTCAATTGAAAATCCTTGTTCAAGATTATCTAAAACGAATTGATCGACCAAACCCCTTCAAAGACGGAATCCCTGGCAAGGATTGGATTACTGAATTTGAAAAAAGGTAGAGAGAAAATTTAAGACGGAGAGTAGCTCAAAGTCTTCCCAAATATAGAGCAGTAGCGTGTTCTAAAGTAGTTTTACAAGATTTTTACAATAAATTGAATAACTCTATTGAAAGACTTCAACTGCAAAGAAATCCGCAGAACATTTTTAACTGCGATGAAACCGGTCTGCAAACCGACCGTGGGATTCAAAAAATTCTATGTAGGAAAGGATCCGCAAATCCTCATAAAGTTGTGGAAAGTATAACAAAATCTACGTATACCGTACTTGTTTGCTGCAGTGCCACAGGAGAATATATTCCACCTAATATTAATTATAAAGGTTTGGACCAGAAAACGCTGTCTGTAATTGCAGTTTTTCCGGTTGGATGGAGACTAATAAGTTTTTGAACTGAAGATGTTTTTGTTAAAGCTACAGCTGAAATTGAAGGGTCAAAGATATTAATATATGATGGACATAATTCACATATAACTGTGCTATTAATAGAAACAGCTGTACAAAACAATATTGAATAATTATGTTTACCTGCACACACATCGCATGATTTACAACCACTAGATGTGGGAGTTTTCAAGTTGATGAAAGTTGCCTGGAGGAGTGTTTTAAAAGACTATTATCACAGACGTGGTTTCAAAAGTGTCGATAAAGTCCTATTTTCTTCTTTACTAAAGAAAACTATTGAAGCTGGGTGTTTTTCTATGGCTAATACCACGGGTGGTTTTAGCGGTGCAGGAATATATCCCCTTAACAAGGAAAAATTTTGGAGAAAGCTATCGAATCAACAGTATTTGACGAAGCACCTCAAGGAGATTCTAATCCTGTTACTGATAAACCTACTTCAACTCGTTCATGTAGACTAAACACAGTCTCAGATACAAATACTAATATTCCAGTGTTCTCTACTATCTGCAGGCAACAAAAACCTATTATTTCAGGTAAAAGAACTAAGACTAAGAAAGTCTCCTCCCCATGATATACCACACTTGTTTGATGGGGTTTAAATCTGAGAAACGGGATAGTCACGGCAATACATTAACTCCTGCTTCTTAGAGAAAGTCTATAGTTCGATGAGGAATATGGGGGCGTGCATTGTCTTGCTGAAAAAGGATGTGTGGACGGCCAGCTAGATAAGGTAGTAAAGTGTATTGTAGGACATCATCAGCATAAGAATGCCCTTCTCCTGTTTAATCTTTCCTCGTTAGATAGTCTTTAATTTCCTATAAATGCATTGGCTTTGTATGCAGACAACTGAGACTATGACTTTTTACTTCTTATTGAATTAGGAACTCACTGTCAGACTAGAGTCTGAAATTCTTTTTGAAGAAGTTATCTTAGCAATATTTTTCAAAAACTTAAAGAAATATTTCACTGAAGTCCTGCAAAAAGTTGTTATCAACGACACGATTTCTAATTCTTCCGCCCAACAAGACTGAACCGCATGTTTTGGTCATTCTAGGATGGAACGTTTTATAGCTGACCTGTCCAAATCAACTGCTATTTCGAAATTTTTTCCAATGCACATCTGTGCATACGTAAGCACACGTTTTCACAATGTGTGTACGTTCGATATGTTGGCATTGCTCGTTGGCACGCGAAATATTAAACAGCAGTGGCACAGCTGTTCACGATGCAACCTTAGTGTATTTGCATGATTTGTTGTTTGATTTCAACGCATTCGATTCTTTCAGTGATTTATGCACTTAATAAAGTAGGGATGCATACTATCAATCTAAATTCTAACCGGCAGGCACTGCACGTCGTTGAAATCATATCTGCTGCACACAGTTTCAAGTTGTGATACTCTTTTATTCGTAGTCCTAACTGTAATTTATCATCTCGTGTCCAATAACGTTACTAACATAAGATTTCCGCGTATACGGAGAGTTTACAAATTTTATTAAAATCTTTTTCAGTAGTAATTTATAAGAGTTTATGAATTGCAGATTATTATTAGCATGAAGTTTCATAATTTATATCAAACCTTATAGTGGAGGCAGCGCAGTAACGACATTAGTTTAGTATTCGTTAAATACATATTTATACCATATGTCAGTAAACTTTTAACGGAGAACAATTTCCACAATATGATTTGTACTCTAATAAGATATTAACAATTTATTTATTATTTTTTGTATTATTTTGTTTATTTTCTCTGGCGTCGTTACTTATTATCCTCTAATAAAACAGAAAATACGGCTTGGAAACTAGTGTTCTAAAAAATTAAACATTCATACGAAGATACGGTGCCATAGAGAACAGGAATGATTTACCATTGACCCGAAAATGAATGTAAATTCCTATAATTAGCAATGAAGTACTTTCTAGCACCTCAGCCATAATTTATGAACTTTCCCAGTAAAGTAGACACAACTTTACAACAAAAAATGGCCTAAATAAGAGTGTAGCATCATAAAATATGTATACACATACACACATCAAAAATCTCTTTCTATTTATTCTTCTAATATGAATAAATTCACTAAACCATCTAAATCACCTAATTTTTGTTGAATAATGCTAAACGCGGACCACATTTAATTAATTTCCTTATCGCATTATTACTGTTGAATAATTAAAGAGTGTTTCACATTAGATAGAGGGCGATTAGAGTCTCAAGGGAAATATTTTATTCGCACGTTATTCTGTGTGATCACGATAATGTCGCTACTGGCTTCAACCTACCGTTACAAGCCGCCTTACAAATTTGCTTTGTTTATCTTGAAAGCCTGCGAAAACACTAGAGACAACGAATCAGATAAATATAAACCGTCTTGCCGCATATATCTGCTGTCTGCTAATATTCTTAGATCTTTTGTAAACATCTGGCACGTTTAAAATTGTCAAAATGTAATCTTTAGATTTAGTTGTGTATTAGCAGTTAAGTGATAAACGGTTTTTAATTGAACACCCTATATATTTTAAATATTTATTTGGCTTCGTTTTTCTAATTATAAAACCGAGAAATCCCTAACCAAATATGTAAGTTAAACTATGTATAACTGCAATGTAGTACCGATTTAGTTGCGTCAAAATTGTGTTTGATTGTTTTACCTTTCGTATGTAATTAAACTATCTTAATACCTCTGTTAAATAGAATCAAACGCTTATGAGGATTAATAAACAATTTAGCATAGTTAAAACGATCAGTTTTATGAAATATAGCAAATAATTTTGTTGCAGTGTTCAATAAGTATCAAAACAATGATGTTTTCATGTCTTTCTACCACTATAATATCCAAGGTGGCATATGCTACTCATAAATATGTACATATGTACACTATCGACCATAAATGAGGGATCACTAGTCTACCGGTATAATTACTCTTTTGATCTG
>SMLS01061159.1:0-18279 GCA_004785975.1 Popillia japonica
GGTTTTTTGGTTATTTAAGAAGCAATATGGATGAGTTTTCTTGTACAGTTTGACCAAATAGGGTTTTTTAGAAATATATTTTTTTCTCGTTTACCCTTACAGATAGACCCAAGGTGTATTATATGTTTTTGTTTCTAAATCGTTGTAGCTATCATCCCTTAAAAGGATGCTTTGTATATCGCGGACACCCTGTATACTAATGTAAAATGGAGGTACCTAGAAAATCCATTTTCAAAAGTCTATAATGTAGAATTATTTATAATTCCCTAAAGATAGCGTAAAATTTGATATTTTAAAATTTGTGGTAAATATTTCAGGACAATTATTAGTATAAACGGGCTTCGTAGGTACCTCTGCCTATCTTCTTAGATCATACTTATCCAATCCTCGATCAAATATTTTATCAAATTTGGAAATAATGTTTGAAATATTTTTACTGTGTTATGAGATAGGAGCAGTACACCCTTAAACATTTAATTCCTTATGTATATCAATAAATTTAATGACCTACTGTCTGTTTTTAGAGTTTAAACGCATTCGCATTTTTTCCCTTAACACGTTCGCTGCCACCTCGGTCTGTATGACCGAGAATAAACTTTCCATTCAAGCCGACTCGGTCTATATGACCGAGATCCCTATTTTGACCATTGCGCTAACTCGGTCCCCGTGACCGAGACAGTTTTTTGCGTTTATTACGCCTAAGACTCGGTCTGGAATGCATGTAGCATGTACAAATGACCGAGTAGGCTTGGAAGAAAAGCTGCGATATACCAGTTTTCAGCGTAAACTAGCGTCGCTGGTAAATTGTGAGTAAAGGTGAAAAACAAGTAAATTTGAAATAAACCCAAACTTTATTGTAAAATAGAAACAAAATGTAATATTAATCAACAGAAATAAAGCTCAGGTATCAGAAAACGTAACGTACACGGTCACCGAAAGAGTGACCGAGTCGGCGCAAAGCTATGTTCACTTTCACATCAGGCCGGGTCGGTCTATGTGACCGAGACAGTTTTTCCAAAATTTCTCTTGCAAATAGAATTTTTGAAAAACTAAACAAACGAGCTATTACTATATAGATATGTTTACCTTTGCGCACCGTGGCCTGTAGGGTTATATTTTCTTTCTACTGTGGAACACTACGCGGCGCGAATGGAATAAATCAAACCGAACACGTCGGCAGCGAACGTGTTGAAACACAACACAGAAGAGTATAAAAAAACGACTGCAAATTAGTTTGAAATGCGAAAGAATATTTGACGTATTTCAATTGACACCAATTCAAATTATTCTTGACGCTAGGGTAGTATGCATAATAGGTTGCCTATCGTATAATGCTTTGACTCGATTATTTTCAAATGCAACATAGGGATATGTTGCATAGTAAAATAATAACACTGTATGTATACTTACTTTAGTACTTAGTTACGTCTATCCAGTTTGCACAATTACACTTTCAAATTTGCCCATAATAATTTTTCATTGGCAAATCTTTCTCTAAATTTGAGTTATACATTTTGGGATTTATAATATAATATATGATAATTGGCGTTTATCCGCATTTTTGAGGACACGGTGTATATCAGGAACGGTCGTCAATTACCTGCAAGTACTTGTTTCTGCAAAGGTAAATGAAAACATAACGTATGTAAATTGAAATTAAATGATTGAAAATAGAATTCATACCACAATGTATCGGTAATAATTGATAACTTGACTGATTTATAGGTATATAAAGGTAGTTCACCGGAAACTGAACCAATCAGTTGTGAAAAAACTAGCCAAACGTGATCTGAAAATTTGGCAGGATACTGAAGTTTATAGCGGCTATTCGTTTAAAATATATTCAAGCTGACGCCATACTAAGATATACAGAAAGTTACTAACTTCCTAATTTTGGTGTGTTTCACCATACAGTTTGTGATAGTTTGCAGATTTATTTTAGTGTGCATGCGCATGCACAATAAATTAATTTCTGACTGCGCAGTCAGAAATTAATTTCCAACTGTTTGCAATTTGCTCTTGTTGGAACGCTTTAAAAAATCATTTGAAATTTTATCAATATAGAGTTGTAATACAGATGGCGCAACATGAAAATTTGAAGTTGAGAATATTGCAGGCATAGTTCTAAGTCGTCCATTTTTCTACTGTAAAGAAATTGAATTTAAGATACAAAAAAATCTTTTCAATGTATACAGAATTTGAGTTTTCAAAGGCGTCGTTTTAAATGGCTAACTATTGACCTCGAAATTATAAACTGCCAATATAAAATGACATAAGCTACAGACAGAAAACCAGCAAAGAAATCACAAATTGTTCTGACCATCAGCAAACAGTTTCCAATTGATTATTATTTTACTTGGAACACCAAATTTCAGTTTGCAAATTGAAATTTGGTTTGTGGGAACTGCGAATTTACTAATATGCAGAATTCTGATAGTTTGCAACTATTACTGATAGTTTCGTATTCTTGTTGGAACAAACCTTCTTTGTTATTGTATTTCGAAATTCTACGTAATATACCTAAGCGGGCCTCCACTTTAATTAATTTGGGGCAAACATTATGTCTTTTACAACGTTTCAGAAATAAAATATCAGCTTGAAGTAACTTAATTTTTGTACTTACGTAGTGTAATAGCACCAGTTATGGACACCTTAAGAAATTGTTTTCATATAAAGGGTTGGAAATGCCGCATTTTTTATTTAAATCCCAAGTTCAAGTATATATAAATGAAGCCTAGACATTAGTCCTCACAATTGTTTAGCTGTCGGTTCTCTTAAATCATGATAATTATGTAATAAGTAACTTAGTTGTGACAGATGTTTTTGTTCCAGTAATGGACAGTCACTTTTTTCACTTATCCTAATTTGGACACTTGTTGAACCATTAATAGACACATTTGTGTTATTTATATTTTTTAAATATCTAGATACATATGTAGGTATACCGGTCGTTTTGAGAAATAGGATAAATAAAGCCGGGAAGAGGCAAGGGGTATGAAAATTCGCTAAGAAGTGGGGACGCGTATGAGTCTATGAACGGTGTACTCTACAATATTGGTGGGGACGTAGCTCCCGCTTTAAATATCCTATGACTCAAAACGACCGGTATGTTGAACTGATACTTTTATGATGTAGGAAAGTAATTAGTGATCTCTAAAAGATTAAAGAGGAAAGTAAATACGCAACCACATACAAAATAAAACAATAATTTCTATTCCATAAAATTTAAAACAAAAAAGGGATATTGAGATTAGTAAACAAGTTAAATGCATTTTATGGCAGTTCATAATCCTCCTCATCTCTGTTCCAATTACGCTCGTTACTACTATCGATGGTAATGCCACAGCCTTCGCATATAAACTGTGTGTCCTCTTCTGAATTTGAATAACTTGTTCCAAGACTGTTGAGATATTTACGACTCACACAAATTTTGTGCACTTTATTTGGGCAACGAAAGCACGCGAGCCATTTGACACTTCTCTCTAATAGGTACATGCAGCTCCTTCCATTCTGTATGACACTTGTAACATTTCCAGTTCTCCAATGAAGCTGCAGATTTTTGACTTTTTGTTTGAGCTCTCTTTTTTACTGCTATTGGTTTTCTAATTTTCATTTTTTTTTTCTCTTGCCCTTTTTCGACTTTCTTTTAATTGTTCTTTCTCTAGTTTCAGTGCTTCTTTCTTTTGTTGTTGATGTATCCAAAAGTCAGATGTTATCACTGAACGTGGTTTTTCACTCATTTTTTTTATGGGTTTTTCATCTACTTTGGGCCAGAAGAGGTATTTCTTAAATGGGGATTCGCCAGTGTCGCAGATGTCGTTAATGTGATCTGCGCCATTTGCGTGATTTGTATCAGCGTGCTGTGTTTCAGCTATAATTTCTTGTCAAGGTAGCTGAAAATACGCGTTAGCTATAACATCATTATTTGAGGTTGAAGGCTTTGTTGGAGTTTGCTGATTTATTCCTCCATATTCTCTGCCACTAGCAATTTGATTCTTATTTGGTTGAGTTGTATCTTGTAGGTTTTGTATATTCTTTTCTGAGAATGCCTGCAAAATCTCTGCAGAATGGTCCGAAACTTCTTGCGGAACTGGGATGTGTTCTGTGTGCAGCATATCAATTTCATCGATTTCCAATGAAAAGTTGAAATTTAGATTTTCGTTAATTAGGATATTAACATTTTTTCCTGGAGTATTATTACTACTATTTAATTTTTGTATTTTTTCCATGTGTAATACAGGTCTTTTGCAGATTCAGGACCTCTCCATTCCTCTTCTAAAGTGTGTTCTTTCATAATTTTCAGTATATTTTTTGGTGCGTTAGATTCTAAAACCTTTAAACAGTTTTTAATGTTATTATACGTATGATCTTGATTTTTTTTGATTATATGTGGTGTCTCCTTGTCTGTGTATTACTTTGGAATAATCGATGTTACTGGCATTAAAGGGAAAAAGACCACAAACGCGAAACCCATTTCTAATTATGTCGGGGGAAATGGCATCCCTTAAAATAGTTTCGAGTAATTTGGCAACATGTCGCCTTAAGAATTGCTTGCTCTCATTTTCAATAAGTTATTTTCTTAAATAGGTTTTCCATTTACTTTTGAGTGGATAAAAGACTGCAACGTCGAGCGGCTGCATCACATGAGTGGCATTTGGGTAAAATGCCACTAAAATAAGTTCTTTTTCGCGCAAAAACATGCTAAGGTGAAGTGTTAAGTGGGACCTATGTCCGTCGACGAAATAAATTACAAGGCGTTCGATATTATTTTTTGTTAACCCGGGTTCAAAAATATTTGCTATATATTCAAAAAAGAGTTCCCCTGTCATCCATCCTGATTTCGATTTTCCTAAACCCCAACCTTTTGGGAAATTTAGGACAATTTCCGAAGGTATTCCTTTGTACAGATATACCACCATAGTTGGCGCTATGTTTCCGGATGCAGCAACTGTAAGCAAGGACTAAGGTTTTCTTTGACCGATGTTTTTGAAACATCGTATATATTTTTAATTTCCTTTGGGGCTAAAACTTTACCAGTTTTAGGGCATAAGGAAATGGCTGTCTCGTCAGCATTAAATATGTGATTTCCATTTTCTAATATGTCATAATAATTATTTTCCTTCAAGTAAATGGAAACTTCTTCAAATCAGTTACGTATATCGTTTTCAGTAAGCTTTCCACGATAACCAGTAAGCTTTTCACATGTTTTAAGAGAAATATTTGGATGCCTTTTTAAAAATGCCTTAAACCATTTTTCCCTGGAATACCATCACAGAATGGGGTTTTACGGTCCAAATCTTTTATAAGTTTTGCTACAGTATCAATTAAACTTTGTTTTGTCACAGGAAAACCGGCCTATGCAATATCAGCAAGCCATGTTACAATACGTAGTTCCTCCTCAGTTGACAAAATCGTTGAAGGTCCCATATTGCAAATTTCAGGGCTGAGGCCTTTTAGTTTATTTCGCAAAGTAATTCGCGGAACCCCAAATGTTTTGCTTGCGGTTGCAACAGGAAGCCCTGCTTTTGCTGCGGCTGAGGCTGCTGCCATATTTTCACTCGTATATTTTCTAATTTGTCTTTTATCTATTGTGTAAAAAACTAAAAGAAATAATTAAAATCAAGGACCAATAATGAACATTCCAAAAAACAAAGATTATCTACGTAAAGATTTATTGCGTAAAGTTTAAAATAAATTTAAAAAAGGGTTTTAATTAGCTGACAAATTATTACAAACATTGATACTCTAACCTCTAACGCACAACAACAATAACAAAGAGGCCATATTTTCTAGAGGGTACATCCGGCATCATTCTCAACTTCCGGGAATCGTGATGACTCCCTGTGTAGTGACGCCTTTTCTGGTTTATTCTGTGGTATTACATATGAATAAGCACTTTATTATCATCGTACGTACAACTAACAAAGTACACTGTCTATGGTCAGAAATGTCAAAGATGTATTTAAACATTGTGCTAATCTAATAACAGAAATTTAAAACAGATGTGGTTTTAATATTACTATTCCATAAAATGTATGGTTTACCGAAATATCGCTTATCATCTATGCGAATAGCTGTCTAACGAATACAATACAAGTAACGAATACAAGAAATTTACCTTACATAGTGAGAACTAAGAACAAGGATTGTTTAGATGAAATTAAAATCGTGCCAAGGTTGGCCAAGGTCAAAGAAAATAGGGTAATAATTGCCCCTATTGAAATTGTGTTTTGGCAACTTTTCAGAATTCGATTTATATAATTAATATCTAATTAAAACGTTTACTTGAGATAACTTAATTCACAATTGAATAATAAATTTCTACACTCGATCGGTTCCGTTCTCGATGGACCAGTCTGTGTAAATACATGTTTATTATAATAGATAGTTATAACATCCTCCACATTATTTCTAAATTCTTACTTCTATAGTTTATTTACACACGACGCACGTCATAACCAGTAAAATCAGAATACAAATATACAAACGAAATAACTGTTCTTACTATCGAAGATATAGGGATTATTATAAAGGTGCCTGTCCTGTACGATGTTGCTATCTCTTGAGTAAGTTAACCGTTAACGCGAATTGCATTTCAATATGCTACATAACCGATTAGAGAAAAGATTTGACAATAATGTCTACCACCATTATGAGGGGTATTAATGACGTGCCTGGTCTATCATCGTAAATAGACTATATCTCCTGAAACAGACGTCAACAAGACATTCTATCGTATTGGGCCTGTTCTTTATTTCACCGGTGAAATTGATGCCACTAAAAGCGTTCTTAAACGCAGAGCAATGCCATTCTATTGCAACTAACTTCGTTCTTTTATTATCGTTTGATGGCACTATAACTCCAACCACTTTTCATCGACAAAAATCGTTGATGGTTTCGGTGGATATATATTGAAGTGGGGGAAAAATATTTAGCGCCAAATGGTGTGTTTACGCATGACCTGAACGTAACCGGAGGTGTTGATATGATAAAAAAAAGATGTGCGCCCCGGAGGAACGATTCAAGATTGAAATTAGGAACGTTCTTAAATTGAACACTGGTAGACCCATCAGTAAACCATCAATGAGTGACGTCATCGCCAGCAGTTCCATCATTGTTGTTTTAGTTTCTTTGTAACGGTTCGATATAGTGTAATGTTTAGTACGGATTACGTCTTTAATTTTCTTCATACTCCTTTGGAATAAATATGTAAAATATGAAACAATCTATCCGACCATCATGAACAATATCTCATAGAATTTCTGAAATAATACTACTGTTTTGTCATGTTATATAGAGTAAATAATAATAATATATTTTTCCATAAATTAGCAAAAACTGAAAACGAAAATAAACGGTTAACTACTTTGTTATTTGAAAAACATTGTATAATCCATACATAAAATGCCATTATTTATGTTAATTTTTAATTTCAGTGAATAGGAATTCAGTTTTGTCAGGGGACAGTGTTTACACAGATGTGTTTGATACAAATGGAACAGTTACTCACGGCGAAGCAAATCCTTTATATCATAGAAATGTTCACACTACTACCACGGAATTATAACGTATATTTTGTAGTTGCTATTAGTGTAACAATTGTAATGTTTTCGCTTTTTTACTTGGATGCATGTGTTGAGGTCGAATAATAGAAATACAGTACAATCTCGATTATCCAAAATAATGTGGACCGAAGTGATTTCGTATAATCGAAATTTTGGTTAATCCGAATTTTTTTTGGAAAATACGAGTTTAGGATGCGTATATCATTAGATCGACTTAAAAACATTTATGAAATATTTTACTTGAATTTGTGTATTAATTTAAAAATAACATCAACAAATAATTTGTTTAATTTGTATTACTTAATTTTTTTTAACATAGTATGTACATAAATGCCTAAATATGTACATATGTACATTCATAAAAGACATGTTAAATGCAACGTAAAATATAAAATATATATCCCATTCTACACTTCACTGTTTAAAAATTAGGTAATTTTTAACTGCACTCGTTTAGCATTACTTCTGTTTTTGGCCGCAACGTTTCCTCTCCAACGTTTTATTAAAAGAACATCCGCGGCAGTTGCATTTTCTTGTTGTTCCACATAAGTTAAGGCTTTCTCCAAGGCTTCTAGTCCTTCTGAATTTGACATTTGACTGGAATATTGTCAGTGTATTCTACTTCGTCATCGTCATCACTGCTTATTTCATTAACATTTTTGCGAACACTTTCAATTAATTCTTGGCGAGTCATTTCATCTTCTACATTATCACTGTTTAACCATTCATTAGCTTCTGTTTCCGTAACATTTTCACATCCTGGTATTTTCGTGAAAATTTGCTGTAAACTTTCTTCATGATCTCCTTCTGTGATACGTCCCTCCTCGTGTTGAATGAATTTTGACCAAGATTTTTCCAGGGTTCTACCTTTTACTTGGTTCCAAGCTGAAGCTATCCAATATACAACATTTTTCAAGTTTAACTTCTTTAGACATTCAGTGAGATTGGCACCCTCATCTACTTCTTCCAAAATATGATCCAATAGCAAACGCCTGTAATTTCGTTTTAAATTTTTCAGCACATCCTGATCCATGGGCTGAATGAGAGAAGTTACAGCAGGAGGCAAAAACATTGCTTTTACTTCCCTACTTTCAAGTTGCTCCGCACTTGGGTGAGTGGGAGCATTGTCTAGTAACAAAACACATTTTCTGGGATATCCGTGCTCTTTTAAAGAAGACTCTACTTTTGGTGCGAAATCTTCAAAAAACCAATTTTTGAATAGATTTGCATTCATCCACCCCTTTTTTTTGATTTTTATACAAAACAGGTAAAGCATTGGGACGAATATTCTTGAAGGCTCGTGGTTTCGCTGACTTACCGATACATAATAATGAAAGTTTGTGTCTCCCAGAAGCATTAGCGCATGCAAAAACAGTGATCCGTTCTTTGCTACGTTTGTAACCAGGTGCTCCAGCTTCCGTTTTTGAAGCTAAGGTACTTGAGGGCAACATTTTGTAGTTCAAGCCGGTTTCGTCAAAATTGTAGATCTGGTCTGGTTGTAAATCATTTTCTTTCATAAGCTCCATAAAATTCTCTGCATTTTTTTTCCGGCAGATACATCAGCAGACAAGTTTCCCTCACAAACTTCCAGTTGACGTACACCATGTCTTTTTTTCCATCGGTCTAGCCATCCATCACTTGCAGAAAACTTTCAGGCGCTTCAATGACCGACAATTCTTCGCTTAAACTCATTGCTTTTTGTTTTAAAATGGTCCCCGAAGTTGGTATTCCACGTTCTCGGTTCTGTGTAAACCATAAAAATAAAGAATCATCCACTTTTTCGTATTCACCTCTTTTCATACTTTTTCGTGCCGGGGTCGGCGATGACAAAACACTACACCATTTTTCAAGTTTTTCGCGATTTTTTCTCCATTCTGCAACCGTCCTCACGCCTACGCCTAAATCGTTTGCTATATTTTTAAGCAAGTCGCCATTATCTAATCGTCGAACCGCTTTAAGTTTTTCCTGCAAGCTGATAACAACGCGTTTACGTTTATTGGTCTGACACTGCATTTTGTAAAACATTTGAGAATAAAACTACTCTTTTTGCGATAATAACAGACGTTAATACATATGTATGTATGTACTTGTAACGCTCTGTCGGCTAACCAAAACTATTCGCATTTTAGACCGTCGTATTGCCGTGAAACCCCGAGG
Organism: Popillia japonica; assembly: GCA_004785975.1. Taxonomy (NCBI): domain Eukaryota; kingdom Metazoa; phylum Arthropoda; class Insecta; order Coleoptera; family Scarabaeidae; genus Popillia; species Popillia japonica. The sequence goes on from SMLS01061159.1 coordinate 9,723, forward strand.
GGAACCACCTAGCAGTATAGGTGAATCCCAGACGCGTTTCGTATAATGCGAATTTTTTCGGTTAATCGGGATTTTTGTTTTTAAATAGTTTGTTTCGGATAAAGCGGATTTCAGGTAATCGCAATTCGCATAATCGAGATTGTACTGTATATTGGTTCTATACCACAGTCAAAACTAATTACTTTTTATACCCTTGTAAGTAAGCGAAAGGTCAATAATTACCAGTGTAGTTTGTTCTTTTTTTTTACCACTCTGGCGCATAGTATTGAGTTTTTTCGTTGACAACATTTTAAATTTCAATTATTTAAAATATGTTTGAGAAATAAGGTTTGTTCCAACCACCTCTTGTTACCGTAACATTATCGTACAGTACTTGCGCAGTGTGAAAGTGGCGTTCCAACTTGTTTTATAACCGTACAAAGCAGCATCACAATTCTGTTCCAACTTAAATAGGGCCGTCCTAGGATCGGTAATTGTACCGTCACAACAGTAACTATCCCAGAGCATGTACCGTTTGTACTGACATGCGCGATGTACCTACTCCTTCTCTTTTGTTGATAAGTGTATACGACTGCACAAAACTTTCACACGGATGGCGTCACCAGCAGTCACAAATTCCTTCCAACCCTTCGTTAATTTTTGTAACGTACACAGTAGTACACAGTTAGCGCATGCGTAGAAAACGATCACGACCTAGAACATGTATCGTACTGTGATCTGTGGTTGGAAAAAACCTAAAGCATTCTTTTGCCTTATAAATTTTATTTCAAAAATAAGTATAACCACCATATGAATTTCGTAACTTAAAATACAAGTGCAAATTATTATGTTCTGCACTTGTTTTTCAAGGTGAATAACGCAAACAAGACCAATCCCTCTTGATATAATAATATAATCGATATAATGATTGCGTAAAGTTCCATTCCGCTTTGAGAACGTAGGTATCATGGGCCACCGCTTGACTATTTAATCTAATATTGTGATTTATTAGTTTATATACACTACCTACTTCAAACGAAACTTGTAATTTTATTAAGATCTTTTGATTGTAGATTAAGAAAGTGTTACTATAAGTATAAATAAATTGCTGAATAAAACTCGAATAATTATAGCAAAATTACTATCTTCAATAACGCCAGTAATATTGTCTGTAAATAAGTTACTAATAATGTAGTCTTGCCTATGTAGAAAATGCAAGACTGCAAACTTCGCTGTGACCGCTATAGTTGCGAACATTGTTATCTAATGTTGCTGTGATAGAGTGTAATTGCTCTAGATTTCTTGTAAATATGTAGCTTGGGAATGTCATGTTTTGTATGTATAAGAGACAGACAGTACCGTACTTACTTTACGGTAGCTTGTTTTAATATTGATTAAATTATTTTCTCGCTTCTTAAGTAATGTTCTACATAGCTTGTAATACATTATTTGTATTACTATAATCTAATCGGCAATGAATATATTGTTGAAGTACAAATGTGTCTTCGTTGGGTAAACGAGATATTTTCGTACAGCTAAACCCTTAGAGTTGCTGTTTTATCAATTTAACCCTAGGATGCGTGCCTAAAAGTTTTTACACATAGATGCAATAAGTTGCTGGGCCTCGAAAGCCCGTGATGTGCATCGCAGAGGTTAATAAATAATTACTATGCATGCCGAATTGTTCTCTGCGTTTGAATGTGAAAATTTGGTAAGCGTACTTATATATTGCATATTAGTATGCAATTTTAGCAACGGTGTAACTGTTTTGGTAAACATTCAAGCTACTTCATAACTTCTATTTTATAATATACTCGTATAATAGATTTATAAATATATTGTAAATAGTACATATATTTTTTTACTATTATAACAAAAATGTTGCTATTTATATTTGTATAAAAATGATCTAATTTAGTGTATTTAGCTTGCAGTTAAATATGAGCTTAACTTTTTGTATCTATTAATTACCGCAAAATATATATGATGTGGGAAAAAGTATCTATTTTTTTTGTTGTTACCTAGGACTAAATAAGTTATGAGATAAGTACTTACAATTTCTTGTGACATATTAAATAGCGAAGTAACCACATGGATTTTACTAATTTAATTCAATGTTATCCAATTTACTGCACCACCATAGAAAATCTACACATAGAACGAAATGTTACTAACTATACACTCAGACTGTATAAGCGCCATCTGCAGCTGATTTGTTGCAATTGAAGCGCCACGGGGCACAGTGCGGTCAAATGCCACTCTGTGCGGGGTTTTTAGTTGGGTTTTTTTTATCATTGGGCTGGCTAAAAGAATGTGCTAGGAGATGAAAAATGTTCATAGTAAGGTACGTTCCTTGCCCCAAATGCCCTTCATAATTTCAGTTTGAATGAGGACTTTACCCGAACAGCACAGTACCGTAGGAAAGATCGGCTAATAGAGGCTTTCGTTAAACACGTGTCAAAGTTTTTGTAATCAAGCAAATCAAACGCAAGAAAATGCTTTCTACAGCTGAAGGTAAGTAGGGAAAGATGGGGCACATTGATACACGGGGCATATCGATACAGTGAGGTTTGTCATATACTGTAGCACTATAAGGATGATGTATTTGCATATATACCTATGTATAGTAATGAGTTGGAGGATAATTAAATCCCAACAATTTTTTACTGTTAACCAGAAACAGAATTTTAGTTGTATGTGTTATTATTTTTATTATTAAAACACTTGTATATTACTTATTACATAGCTTTATTGGATACCCTTAGTAGGTTACATTCGACTTGCCTAACTCTACTGTCACTAACTAACTACATATCTAAGTATATGTCAAATGACCTAATGTAACAGTATGAAGTAAAGAAAACTACTGTCTTAGCCTCTGTGACGTTTTGGAGAATATTTATTTATCCATCTTTAGACCTATGTAAATAATTACACAATTTTAGGTATACCTTAGAATTAATTAAAAAATTACAGAAAATAGTAACTTACATTTGGCTTATTGTAGATTTTTTACGGAATGGAATACATTGTCTTGAAAAGTGTAAGGCTTTAATTTTTAAAAATTTCCTATTGTCATTTTGATGTGTTAAAGAACACGTAATTAAAATAATTGTAAAGATAAAATATTGTTAAAACTTTAAAAAGGACGCACACAACATGAATGCAAATGCGACTTATAAAATAAAACATTTGGCCAGATGCAACAAAAGGAGACACCAGAATGAAAGAGTGCTGAACTAAAGAGAGATAGCGATATAAAAATATATTTTATTTATACATTTAATATCAAAAACAGGCAAAAATAAAAGAGACAAATGTGACCTACAGGGTCAAACCAGAAAATTGAAATCCATCAGGAGATAGGCAGCCTATACTGTTGTATAGGTAATATTACTGTGAATATTAGAAAAATGAGATGGCTGTTCTTTAGCATTGAGATTATTTTGTACTTTGGCAATTGCTAAACTCTCCAATGCAATTCTCTTATTATAATCTGTAAAGCTATGTATATATACTTATATATATATAGTGTCAGCGCCGGCGACTTTTCATTTTGACGTGTGGTGCCCATGCTCAAATCTGCAATAACAAGTAATAGCTTAACTACGGTTGTGCTACAGTTTTGTCACCTTTAGATACGCCGAATTTTTCAATCGGCAGTAGGTTAGTAAGTAGGTTTTCAATAGGCAGTTGGCTACCAGGAAGTTTCACTATTATTACTTATATACTAACTTACTCGCCCTATAAATAATTTCTTTTACTTTTATCAAGCAGACAAACGTCAAGAAAGTGGCCAATTCGGTAACAAAAAATGGAAGTAAGTAAAGTAGGTGAAAGTCATATATAATACTGCAGATGATCGGATGAGAGGGGAAGAATAAAATGAAGAAAGAGAAAAAATGGTTTGAAAACGTTTTTAGGCAATTTATTAGAGACAATAATATTACAAGTAAATATACATTACACTGTTACCGAAATTGTGTTTTGACGCACAGAATGCCGTGAAATCCACTCATTCTGTATAATCACGATGAACGTGTAATATTGCGATATTATGAAGTCTATCTTGACGCAAACTAGAACGCAAATAAGTTTTTAATCTTCGTAGCGTTGAAAATGATCGTTGTGCTGTACAAGAAGAAGTTGGAACAGTAAGAATGATTTTGCATAATTTGACTATTTCGAGGATCAATCCGGCGAATTCGGGATTTGTCTTCAAAAATTTGATCACGTCCATTAGGCATGTAGGGCCTTTGCCATTCTTCGTTATCATTCTATCCAATAATATATTTCTGTGGAGTTTTAAGTGAACACCATCGAATTCACGATTGTTACAATCTGTATTATAAAAAGAGGTCACATCTATATCTTCTGTGTCTTTTTCAATTATAAAATTTTCGACTATATTTAAAAATTCTATCGTACTTGAAGCGGTCATACAGAAACGACAATGTTACGTCTATTACTTCATAAACAATTTTTCATAATATTTTTGAGCAGTCGGAAATATATGTGGAGAGCTTGCGCTATCAAATTTGCGAGGAGCTTTACGTAATCGAGGTATTTCAGGAGGTTCTAATTCTAATTTGCTTGCTTCTGTCTGAACTTGATGCCATAATTCATTAAAACCTTTCTGGCGCATAGTTTTAAATGATTTTATTACTATATCGACTTTAGTATGGGACTCATTCACGTTTAATTCTTTTTTTTGTAACTCACCGTTAAGGTTTTCAACTCGCTCAAATATTGCAATAAGTGACTTCAAGTTAAAATAAAATGCAAAGTTTTCCATCTTATTCAAGAATTCCATTGCTGGGCCAGTCGCGGAAGCATCTGATTGTTTACTGTTGCCAATTTCTTCGAAAAAGTTCATTAGCGATGTGTAATTTACTAACACGCACTTTAAGGATTTAATTCGCACACACCATTGCGTCGGGCAAAACTTTAAAAGTGCCGGTGAATTTTCGTTCTATAATTATTCAAAAAAGGCCAAGCGTTTGGGCGAGCCACGCACGAAATTGATGATATCTTTTATGATGCCAATGAAATGCCTTACAAAAGTAATATCTTGCAACGCATCGTGCATGACTAAGTTGAGACGATGTGCGACGCAATGAACATATAAAGCTCGGGGTTCATCTTCTTTCAATCTACATTGTAAACCCGAAAATCTGCCTCTTACATTTGCTGCCCCGTCAAAACACTGTCCGCGAAGATTTTTATATCCAGATCCTATCGAAGGAAATAGTCCTTGGTAATGTTATAAAGATTTTCAGATGTCGTCAGTTTGGTAAAACCCGAAAAATTCTTCCCTTACTTGAAAATCGTCCTGTACAAATCTTAATGAGAAAGAAACTTGCTCCAATCGAATGATGTCTGATGTTTCATCAAGAATTAAGCTGAAGTATTTTGCAGCCTTAACTTAACTAACAGTCAAAAGTTTTTGTAGGACGGCATCTGCTTGGAGTTTTAAGATTTCTTCGATTGTATTATGGTGAAGCCATTTATAACCGGATTGTTTCAACCAAACATCTAACTCAGGAACATCGGTTGCTCGCATTTGCAAGACGCCCATGAATTTCGTTTCATCTTTACCACCAGCTCTAAAGGGTAATCCTTCCTGGGCTAACGGTATGAAAAATTTTGTCCAATGCTTTTCGAGCGTCTTTCATTTTCTTTTGTTGTTTTACCGAAATGTACTCTAAAACACTGGTTTTCGAGAGATTTGTCACTTCCGATACGGCGTGCTTATGAAATTGTGATTTTTCATTGTTCCTAAACGCGTCTAACGCTCGTTGTTAGGTAGAGAAACCTCTACCTACAAAAGCTTATTTTGCTTTCGAAGCGTGAAAACCTTTTGGTAGAAATAAGGACTGCAGCTGCTTCTGTGCAAACGGTACACACTACCTTCCCAACTTTATCCTCGTCAGCAGATAATTCGAGCCATGAAAACTGCTTTTTCCAACTCTCTTGGAATGAACGGCCTAAATTTCAAAAATAAAATCTAATGTAATTAAAGTCTAAAAAACGGTATAGTTGAATGTCCGCCGGGGGATGCCTTCTCTGCGCTATACGGTATACGGATTGTTTTACTCAACGGAAACATCCTGTGGCGCGGCGGACTACAAGTGCAACTACAGTGCGCAAAAACTGCGACAATAAATTCAACTTTTACCTTTTTTATATTGTGCTCTTTCCTGAGAAATGTTTAACCGTACAACCACAGAAAAGTTTTCCCTATCTTCGAAAATTAAACTCGCAGCTGTTGTGGTGGACGACTCAGCCTCGTGGTTAGTTACATCTGCGTGTTCTTCAATTTTATTTCCTGTAGGCAGCTTTAGCCAATTCTTCATAAACCCTTCCATTCTAAGTTCTTAACCAAATAGACAAATGCACAACTCAACCTAATCTTTCACTTGGTAACTATACACTAGGCACATTGGAATTATTTAAAAATATTTGTTCGCCCTCCCATCTAACCGTTATCAACGGAATTATATCGACATTTTTTAGTTTTTCTTTTATGATTGTGTACGTTTAATACCAACTTCATCAAGTGACTTCAAATATGTTATTTTTATATGCATTATTGAATTGAGTGCTTTGTAAATCTAGAACTATATGTTTTTATTTTAATGCTCTAAGTATGTGCAATGTAAATTACTAATTATTAAATATATTAAATTATTAATGTATATACATACATATGTAGCTATTGTTTTAAATTAAATTGCAGTATAGTTCTGTATTTATATTGCACTAAATTCAATCAAAAGTATTTTTGTATGGTGGTATTATATTTGAAATTCCCGCGTTGTTGCTGGGGTACTTACTATTGGCAACGTATAGATGGACGTAATTCGCTCGCTTTCTTCTGAAGCTCTGGGTTGCGTTCGAGAACGTCGTTCTAGAGCGAAAGCGACACTCTACTAGTTTTTTGAGAGTGGGAGGTTCAGTGTGCGTTTAGGACGTTTGATTTTCGAACGGTATAGTTTGAGCTTGGGCGGTGTGTCGAAGAATTTTGACAGATCGACAGCTGAAGGAGCTGAACATTTTATTTAGGTTAGGTGAGGTTATTAATCGAATAACGTTCAACAATTAATTTCAAGGTTTTTTTAATACTGTTAGAAAGTTATGGAAAATTACGTTTTAGTTCCGCTTTTGATAACACAGGCAAGTCAGCAGTTTCTGTCAATCATCGAACAAGCAGCATTGGAATCAAGCGACTCGTCAGATGATGAAAGCATTTCTTTAAATACGACAAACTTAAATTTTAAAACATATGCTTACTTGTGAGATTGAAAAGCAACCAATTTCCGTGATTGTCCGTTAATATCTCATTGTCGGCGTTACGACATACATTCAATATATTGTTCATTTTAGTTATGTTTATAACATAACCTCAACCTCGTATGGATATGACTGTGGATTGATATGACCTCTGCAATTTGACAATTGTGAATTGACACTTGTTTGCCTACTTAGTTCGTACTGCGCAAGTCGAGCGATTTTTGCCGCACTTCTAACTGGGTTGATTTGGGCGACGCTCGGAGAGACACTCGCGGAGATCTCGAACGACACTTTGAGCGATTCTCGCACTAGAGTGACGTTCTCGAACGCAACCCTGCTCACGATTGCAGTGCTTAAGTTATTCAACATAACAGGCGCCGCAAGCACTGCTGAGTACCATACTAGCAATGTTAGATTTAGAAGCAAAGTTGTTTTACTTTGTAATACTTATAAATAAATAAATAGATTTAACACCTTCAATTTATTTTGTTAGTAAGTATGTGGTGCTTAGCACCACTATTCTGTGTTGGGTATGATGCTCAAGCCTGCGAGCACCACTATGGTCGCCGGCCCTGTATAGTGTGAAGCAAGGAGCATATCATATAAGAGTGACGCATTCCACGCTAAAAATTAGACCCGTACGCAAGCGCCGCCCTGATGGTTGTCTGGTAGTACTAAATTTGTAAACAACGGCGATGGCGGTACCTTTAAATTAGTACAATGCTTTTTTTTTGGTTCTAAATATATTCTAAATACGTGTTTCGATCTTGTTTGATCTCATCAGTGCGATATAACTATAAATATAGAAATCACAGACACGTATTTACGTGGATAAATAAAAATAAATTCTGGTAAAAAATAAAGTAAACTCTAACAAAAATAAATATTTAAAATTAATAAATGACATGTATATAAATAATATAACATTCTCTTGCATATAACAAAAATACATTAATAAATAAAACAATAATCTTGAAAAAATAACAAAATAAACTACCCAGGCAACACACTTACGTTGAATAAACGTATATTTTTATTCAAGAACTGAATGAAATATACGGTAGATACTAAACGTTCGATTATCGGCAAAATGACCGCCTCTTAAACGTATACCTTTCGAATAATACAAACGTATTTATTATCAATTTGCAAAACGGGTAAAAACCGTTTGACATTGGGGATTATCTAAGCTATCGTAAATCATTGTATTAAACGTTTCAACCATACGTTTACTTAACGTTAAAGTTAAATAATTAACGTATAACATACGACTGAGTTATTGTAC
>ML217556.1:0-19647 GCA_004785975.1 Popillia japonica
AAAAACTTACGGGCTGTTGAAAATTGTGTACGGTGACAACATCTTCAGTCATGCTATTGTGTTTGATTGGTTTAAGCTATTTAAAGATGGGGATGAAACTGTAGAAATAGACGTTAGAGCTGGACGTCCGTCAGTCTCTCCAAATGCAGATTTGATCGCAAAAATGCATCAACTTGTGACACGAGATCGACGAATGATCCTTCGATTGATGGCAGCAGAGTTGAACATCAATAAAGCGACGATTCGACAAATTTTGCGTGAAGATTTGGGAATGAGGAAATTTTTTGTCAAATTTCGTGCCACACAATCTTACGGATGAACAAAAACAACAAGAGTTGCGTGCGAAGGCTTTGTTCAGAATTCTCACGACAATGTCAAGTTTCTTAACTGTATTATCACTGGTGATAAATCATGGGTGTTTGAATACGATCCTGCGACGACACGCCAAAGCATAGAGTGGGTTGGAAAAACATCTCCAAGACCCAAAACGTTTCAGTTGCAAAAATCCAGAGTCAATACCATGCCGATTGCGTTTTTTGATAGGCAGGGTATAATCCATAAACAATTTGTACCAGAAGGACAATCACTGAATGGTGCATACTACCTTGAACTGATGAAGGGGTTACTGGAAGCGGATTTCTCTAGTGCAACCACAATTTCGAGAAAACGGTAGTTGGTTCTTGTTACACGATAATGCCCCTGCACCTTCTTCACTAATTGTGAGGTTATTTCTCATGAAACACGCAGTTGTTGAGATTAACCACCTACCTTCTTAACCAGATTTGACTTCAACGGATTTTTCCTTTTTTACTAAAGTAAAAGACGACAGAAAAAACCTTAAAAAAAATGCAACCACAGAATTGAACAGGTTAAGACCAAGGTTGGTAAAAACAAATGGAACTAAATGCAGGAAACGTGCAATGCTATACTGTGTGAGAAAGTCATACAGGATGTTAAAAATGTACTGTCAAGGCATGTATTAGAAAATTATGTATTAGAATGTAAGTTGGTATCTAATTTAAATAGCAGAGCATAAATATTACTTAAGTGAATCATACCCAAATCCTAACCTTGTTGAACAAACGCAGACAACTTAGTGAAAAGAATGTTGTGAGATATAATCGGTTGGCTGAAAAGTTCGTAGGCTGATACATAGATGGAGGTAATAACATTAAATCCAGATGACTTTTAGTTAGCCCTAACCTTCATAAGATACGTGTATAAATTTTACAATTGTCGGACTATTAGCTTTTGAGTAAAGCAACTTTTGTTAGTTTGAAAAAATGGATAAAAAGGAATTTCGAGTGTTAATCAAGCATTGCTTTTTGGCAAATAGAAATACTGTTGAAGCCAAGGGTTTTCTTGATAAACATTATTCGGACTCTGCACAAGGAAAATCAACCATTGAGAAGTGGCTTGCTACGTTTACACAAGGCGAAATCAGCACTGAGGACGATGCACGGCAGTGGACGCCCCAAAGAGGCTGTTACATAGGCATCAAAGAATTCCACAAAATAATTTTGGATGACCGTAAAGTGAAGTTGATCGATATAGCTGAGACTCGAAAGATATTAAAGGAACGTGTTGGACATATGTCCAGCACACATATCTCCAGCAGGTATGCGAAAACTCTGTGCAAAGTGGGTGCCGCGTGAGCTCACAATCAACCAAAAACAATAACGTATTGATAATTCTGAGCGGTGTTTGGAGCTGTTCTATTGAAATGAACTCGAATTTTTCCGTCGATATGTGACAATGGATGAAACATGGCTATCAAAAAAAACATTTTTCTATGTTAGCCTACGAACCTTTCATGATAATGTTGAAAGCAGTGCTAAAATCTTCATGTCAACGTGGCCTCTACTTTCAAGCTATGCTTTGGGTCTGAACACCAGGTTTGAAACTCTTTCCTAAACAAGCCAATAGCATAAGACAAAATGTAGCATTTTACGATATTTGCATAGTTAGAGACATTATATAGCTGTCTGTGATTATTCAGATGCGTCTTTTAACTTTCCAAAACCTCCCAAAGGAGAGCAAGAGAATGGTACTGGATTCAATTTTAACCGCTAAAGACTTGGAAAATACGAATATAGCATCATTTTTGAGGAAAAAGCTCAGAACTAGTAGCTACCAATCAGAAAGTTTCCAAGAACGTGTTCTATAATATTTAGGTCAACGTTACCAAACGCACATCTTCAAATTACATTCCTGCTCCCACATCAAATAACACCTACAGAATATAAAAATCTACATAGATATGAGACACGAGGCATGCACAGAAATGATTTCGCATAATCGATCCAGATGTCGTGCCAATCGAAAGTTGTCTCCGGTAAATTTCTAAACCTGCACGCGCTCGGTATACCTATACGTGTATATATGTATACACCAATATAAGGGGTCCCGTCAAAAAACGTCGGTCTGAGCGTGATCCGATTTCATGTATAAAATTTGCGTATTTCCCGTGCACATGTCTGTACGGATAAAGAGCGACGCATCGTCGGCACGTCACCTTTCTTCTTGAAGTTCTCCTCTATGCGTTCGTTCGTTCGTTCGTTCCCTTTTATCTGTCGAACGGGTACCACGCGGTTATTTCTTATGCAAATGACATCCGGATACGGAATCCGGAATGGCCGAATCGTGACGGTTTCTACTTTTTGGATGTGCGAATGCGAGAGCGGAGAAAATGCATCTTGTCTTCGTTCATCAAAGCAGACGTCACTCACACACGTTTATTGAATGCGTATTTTGTGGTATTAACATATATACATAGTATTAAAAAAACAAAGTAAAAAAAGTAAAAAGTAAAAAACATATAGTATTAAAAATTACTATAATAGGGTAATTAAGTTCAACAAAAATAGGTATATCGAAAATAAAATTAATGCAACTAAGGGTAATTCTAAGGCAATGTGGAAAAATCTTAAAGAACTAATTAATAACAACAAATGTAGAATTCCGGAAAGTGCTGATTTTTCTACTGAAAATGAGGGGCAAAACGTAGGTTTAGCACAGCAATTTAATAATTACTTTATTGATAGTGTCAATGAAATTCATGGAAGTATTGACGTCGTTCAAGATAATCTAGATTTTAATATGATCGATTCTGACAACCTAAACTTATTTAATGAATTTAAACCACTTGAAGCGTCTACATTAAGACGTGTGATTACTTCCATGAAAAAGAAATCTAGTACTGACGGTATTCATCCCGGTATGATTGAGGATGCTTTTCCTGTTATCGGTGAAGCATTGCTACAGGTCGTTAATGAGTCCCTCACAACAGGTGTTTTTCCGAGAATTTGGAAGACAGCTACTGTTATTCCTATACCAAAGGTGAATAATGCAAAGAAGTGCGGCGACTTCCGACCTATTAACATGATGCCCTCTATGGAAAAGATCATTGAACAGGTTGTCAAAGAACAATTGGAGGAATTCATCGAAAAAAATAAAATTTTAGCTGACTTTCAGTCTGGATTTAGGAGAGGTCACTTATGTGAAACATCTTTAAATTTAGTACTTGCAAACTGGAAAGAGGAAATAGAGAATAATAACATAGTCATATCTGTTTTTCTTGATCTCAAAAGAGCATTCGAAACTATTGATAGAAATCGCTTGATAAGGAAACTTCATAACTACGGAATTCGAGGTGTTGCACTCAAATGGTTAGAAGATTATCTAACAGGAAGACAACAAGTAACTAAATGCGAAGACGGAACATCAGAAGTCAGAGAGGTTTCCTTAGGAGTCCCTCAGGGTACGATTTTGGGTCCGCTATTGTTTATTTTGTACATTAACGATTTGAGCACTGTTTCGCCGTGTAATATAAACCTCTTTGCGGATGATACACTCGTGAGTATTTATGACAGTGATATCGAGAGGGCTATTCGGAGAATGAACTATGAACTGGGTAATATTTCTGAATGGTTGAAAATAAATAAGCTTAAGCTCAATACTTCGAAGACTAAAGCTATGTTAATAGGAAATAGGGTTCCTAGTGTAATAAATTATAATATTTTTGTTGATGACGTCCCTATAGATTTTGTAAATGAAATTAAGTATTTAGGGGTAGTAATAGACAATAGTCTATCGTTCAAGAATCATGTAGATTTTATAGTGAAGAAAGTAGCTAAGAAGATTAGTTTTTTAGGTAGGATTAGTACTAAGTTAAGCACATGGACAAGAATACTTGTGTATAAGACTATCATTGCTCCACACTTTGAATATTGTGCTTCAATTTTGCTTTTAATTGGTGAAGGTGATATGTATAAATTACAAAAATTACAAAATAGGGCTATGAGAATAATTTTGGGATGTAGTAGATATACAAGGGTTACACTCATGTTGGATATGTTGCAGTGGCTTAGTGTTAGACAAATAATTTATATGAACAGTTTACTTTTAATTCATAATATAGTCAATAATAATCTTCCTGAATATATGAATAGGTTTATTGTATATAATAGAGATATTCATATTTATAACACTAGAATTATAAATAATTTTAGGTTACCGTTAAATAGAAAGTCTTCCTCTCAGAATAGCTTGTTTTATAAGGGATTGAAATTGTACAACAAATTACCAGATAGAGCTAAACAGGCGGGTAATAATATTGGTAAATTTAAGAAGTTTTGTAGTGTTTATGTTAAGAGTTTATATAATATTTAATGTAGAATGTATGTAATCTTTGTAATCAAACCATCTTAACGATGAATAAAGTTATTTATTATATTATAAGTATATGTATAACGGATGTAGTAGGGATTGAAATTAAATCTGCAACTTGAAAGAAATGCATAATGAAGAGATGGACATTTTTCTACATGCATCTTTGCTGAACCTAGTTTTCTTTCTTTCTACTCTCTCCTTTCATTTAATTACAAAATAACCATAGAAATACTGCAATAAAGGTAAGTTTACGCAAGAATTGTTGGCATAGAATTATTGAAAATAACCAGTCAGTAACAAGTCTCAGAATGGACTTGTGTCCTAACAATTTGATTTTCTTAGGGGTTACAATGGACAGTCCTAGTTGCTAAATTCTTTGTCAGGATATTGTATCGCATTTGCAAACTCTATTTCCAGCAGTGTCAGCTACGAATTCGCAAATTCCTGCTAAACTTGGTATAGGTGTCAAAACCCCTCCATAAACTTGTCTTACTTTTACAGTCTAATGCATATTCTATTTATAACCAATGTCTCAATTGCTCTTAAATGCTACAATTCGGACTATGAGCTCCCATCCCTTTCCTAGTCTCAGATCGACCTGTGCCTTAGGCAAATCTTCCTTCAAGATTTGATTGTAACTGGTAAACTGCATCCTGAGTGGATCTCCATGACGGTGCTAATTTTCTTGTAAAACTAGACCTTCTACAAAGTCAACGTTCTTATTTCTAAAAAGAAGGATGTGGATCTCCAACGCAAGACTGCAATTTTCTCTGCTCTTTCTTAAATTGTCACCTTCAACTAATTTACAAAACTATTCCAACTTGTAACCGTAAGTTGGCTTCCAAGACACGAGGGGCGTCCAAACCATTCTTTGGATCATCGTGTGGAACCACAAAAATAGGCAAAACCATCACAAAGTGGTCGGGGAACAAAGCTCTACAGTGGTGGAAAAGCATCCCAGAACAAATAATATATGCTGAAATGTACAGTAGACATCCTGCACAAAGCCAGAAGAACTGTCAACTTAACTATAGGGCTACTACCAGAACACTGTAGACAGAGCAAACATATGAGCAGCCTCTATCTGACAGAAAATGCAATGTTCAGATTCCGTCAGATGACAGAAAGGACTTGCAGCCCATTTTATGCCAATGCGACGGACTAGCCAAATTGAGACTAGAATTGCATTGGCGAACCCCATCCAGGCAGGACTAGTTGCGAAAACTGGACCGAGTCTTGTAGACAATTGAGATCTACATCGGACCAATGGGTATCAACGGAAAGAGGCTGCAATGCAATTTCAACAATTATCTATTTATCTTGCATTACAATCAGTTCGCCATCATGAGTACTAAATGCATCCCTTTTCTATGTCCCATGACTAGTTGGAAATATGACATTCTTTGCAAGGAATTAAACAACTAAAATTTGGCTGGAACACCATTCACTGCTGAAAATTATTCAGAAAGATCATTAGATTAAGTGTAGCAATACCCTAGCATGCTTATATTTTCTCTCAAGATATTCTTTGTCAAACAATGAAATATTCGTAAACGACATGCTCTAAAATCTGAGGAGATGTGCTCTGAAGTAGTCTATATAAAAGTGATACCACCACTCCATAAGTGGTTGAAGATATCGTATTTTTTGCAAGGAATCGCATGAGCTTGAACAAGACATACTGTTGAAATTTATTGGGAAAGATCATTGAATTTAGCTTCTTTTTGAACATTTTCTATCTGGTTGCTTAAGTCGTCTTGTGTTTTAAAAACTACATACTAGTGAACCAGAAAACTCTCCGCCGAGGGAAATTGTACTGAATTATGGACGTTTCCAGCCACCATTACTTCTTGAGTTTGATTATTCATTAAACGAAAACGCCTTTCATGAATTATGTCCTTCTTTTTCCTGTACATACTGCGTTAATATCTTTCCTTACTTATACAGGAGCCAACATATTGGTCTAAGGCAATGACCAAGGAGGAGAAAATTTCCCCAGTTAACATGAATAAAGTCAAAAAGCTCTTTCAACTACAAAAGCTGGGGAAGGCAACAAGTTCTGTTCTGACGATGAATACTGTACTGGTAAAAGCTTCCAATTAGAATATTCGATAATTTAACAGAGGTAACAGAATCCTAGCTATAGAGCAGTTACAAAAAAATACCATTCATTACATTATTTTTGCGGAGCCCAAACGAGACTAGGACTCCTGGAAAATTACTACCTCATCCCAATATCGTTTCAAGGGCAGCTCAAGAGGTCTTTGTTAGTCCCTGCAATGCTCTTGGTCTTCATGTCAGACTTGCCTAGTATTCATATATTCAAGGAAGATGATAAATATTGGTGTTTATTGTCTTGCTTTCCTAATTTAGCTGAACAGTTGACGTCAATTCTTTTAGAATATATCGCTTCAATTATTAGGCGGTATGTACAACAACAAGTAAATTCAATGAGATAATTTTGTGTGATTCTATTGAGAGTTGTCTAAAATCAGATTTACAAGAAGAGACAGTAATCAAATCCGTTTCAAGGAGGTCGAGGACGTATGAAGTAGTTGTCCGGCATATTGCAAATTCCTATAAAGATGTAGGTACATACCACAATTGAAGTTACCTTTTATACCATATACGCTATATCTCAATTTGCTACGCTGTACTGCTTTTTCCTAAGCATTCTTTTCAAATTAATTAAGTTATTGTGCCCTAGTATAATTACATTCTCGACAGACAGAATGTTCAAGTTCCAGTGAATATCTGAAGTACCAGAATTGTGTCTATGTGCCTATATAGAATATGAGAGCCTGAAAACTACTCTTCGGATAAGAGGATACTTGTTTTATATAGCAGAAGACTCATACAAGTAGGACGGCACAAGAGGAACGGGCATCTTTGAAATAATGAAATCCTACAGCGTATTTCGAGGACAGTTATTCCATAAAATTCATGCAGATTGTATTACGATGAAATTCACAGGTTTCGAAACACATAATTCATATGAATCTGATATTGCAGCTACAGTTTCATTAAATTCCTGTCAATTCGCTTCACCGCGATTAAAAAAAAACGTATCGAGGAGGATGTCAGTGTTATCATTCGAAGCGCGTTATTGTTAACGACATCGACATAAATTAGTCAATTTCCAACATTTTAATGTCATTGGGTCGCTTGTGATTGATCCAATACATGTTCGATAATGCTGTTTGTGTTTGCGACCATACAGAATAGGAAAATCCAAATTGGAATTACTAACGAGGTGAATGCATAGAATTATTGATCAGCCTTCTAATCTAATACAGTGGCACATTTAAATATTCTAAAATTAATGCTAATCGAATCAAAACTTTCTCAAAATTATACGAAAAAATTATGTAAAAAACCGGTTTGATTATTTTGGGCAGGGACGAATTTTAAATAAAGGAAATACCTTCGCTTCTGATGAAACCGAAATGAGTCCAACAGACAACTCGGCCCATTCATGAAATATTCAATCCGAGAGACGCTGGAACCTATCACATATCTTCTCGTAGCCGGTTGATTCCGATTCCGATTCGTAAAGTAGGAAGAATCGCACAAACATTTCTAATAAAGCCCCAGACAAATAATTTATTCAAAAATTAATATTTATGCGGCAAAGTTTGATTATCACGTAGTCGCAGGGGTTTCTGGAGCTGTCTAGCTATTTCTCGGAAATGTCTACCCCTGCTGCTGTCCTTGTATAAAAATGACATCTTACATGCGGATCGAGTGCGGAATACTAAACACATCCGAGTCCACAAAGGCGGTCGTACATAATTCCGAATGAAAGGGAACGGATAAACGAATGGTAGAGTCCTCGCTCAGAAAGAATAATGCAAATAAACTAAATTCTTCCAGTTCGTAGAATTAGGGAAATTTCAATTATAGGCTTATATACCGCGATGGGGTGGATTGATGTAAATGTCCTTAGTGTTATTGGGGTAGATTAAATTGATCCCGTATATACTTACAAGTGTTATCGAAAATTTTTAATTATTCTATGATGAACCAAAGAAACATATTGGCAAAAAGTAACTAACAATAGGTGTATTCGTTTATCTGTTTGGTTAGTTCACTTTGGATAAAGTGAACAAACCGGAACAAACCAAAAATCTGAAGTCGCCGAACCAGGAACATAAAAAAAACGTACAAGTGACCTATATTCAAAACGTTTACGTCAAAATAATTTTAGGGCGGTTAATAGAGGAGTAAAGGAAGGTGAGTATAATTAGTTGAGTTTGGTTACTTTAAAAAAACAGATCAGCTCCTTAAGAAACTGAACTAACCTAAAGTGACCAAACAGATAAACGAATACGCCCAATGAAACCTTTTAGGTAACCAATTTTCATTAGATACGTAAACTTGGTCGCAATTGCCATTACGTTTTCGATTAAGATAGAGAGATTTTGCCAAATTTTTTATCCATAACGAGAGCCGCTCCACTTAAGCCCTAGGGGATGTCTGGATTTCCTGTCTAGGTTGTTATCTTATTTTCCTGATATTTTTTCCACTTGTAGGTCAATTAAAACACTCTAATTCGATTAAATATCAAAGTTATTCCAGAACCTTTACAATTTATTAGGTTTTGGTTACTATGTACTTCTTCAGTGGATTAAAATTGACTTTTAATTTGTGTCAATTAATAAACATCTAGCCATGCCTATCAACAAAATTATCTACAGACAAAAGATTCTGTGATATATAGGATTATATTCACAATAACGTGGACAATTTAAGTTATCTTTGAAATGTCATTTTATAATCAATAAATAACGATCCTTAGATCAATGTATTTTTTGTCAAGGTCTAACAATTCTGTTCAAGAACTAGGGAAAACACTGCAAAAAAAACCTAGACGAGAGCTTAATTTGATAAAATTCAGGTGTGATTAGGTGATTAAATTATTATAAGTTATACTTAAATTTTCAATATCTGTTCTAAAATTGAGGGCGTTATTATCTTTTTTAATGTACCTATATCATTTCATACATTAATCTTTTTTTATAACTATTTTCTTTTTTTTAATCTTAAAATTTTCAAAATCAAAGTTATCTCATAATTCTTTAGAATGCTGAGACAAGGCAGGTTATGTTATGCGTTACAGTGTATTGATGATTATAGAGTCGTTTTTTAAGTATTGTCTAGTTTGACCTAAGTAACATTTATCACAATCTTTGCAATCTAATTTGTATAGGATATCACTTTGATTATCTTTTTTAACCTTAGTTTTTAAATTTGTAAATAACTGTCGGTTATTGTTTGACCTACAAGTGAAAAAATATATGTATCAGGAAAATAAGATAAGTACATAAAAGGTCATAAGAATAGATATACTAATGAATATTATAACCACAACTGGTATATACTATATTATATTATATACTATAATATTTAATTGATTTAAATACGATATTAATTGATTTAAAATTTGTTTCTTACTTACCGGCTTTTCTTTACTTTATTTTACTTTACTGAATTTAAAATATTTTGTTTCAAATAATAATAACTCTCTCGTTTCTTAGTTGTACTATAGAAGACTAACCCTTTGTCTTCTAATGGTATTGCGATTTCTAGGATGTCGGGTCGTTGAACTCGCTTCTAGGAATTCGGTCAGACTTGCGTACAGGTGTTTCTGCAGGTTGTAGGAATTTTCAGGTATTCGGACTCAATTTTGCTATTTTTTAATAAGAATATTCTCGTAATACACTTTAATTATGCTTGCAGGTTAACGAGGAAAAGAAAATTATTGTAATTATAAATTTTCAGGTTATGTCACTTTAACTTTTTAGGTTCAGTTTTATCCTTGTTTATGTATATTATAGTTGTTCAACGTTTGCTAGTTCAGTTGGGTGATTGGTAGGGGGCGCTTTGGGTTTTATTTTGTGATCATGTATTTCTATTTCAGATATAGCAAAAAACGCGAAATTAACTGATCAGCTGATTTGCAGCAAATCGACTGATCTGTTAATTTTGCGTTTTTTGTTTTATTGCTTTATCTGAGACAGAAATACATGAGAACAAAATAAAACTTAAAGAACCCCCTACCAATCACCCAACTTAACTACCAAACGTTGAATAACTAGAATATATATAAGCAAGGGTTTTATCTAACCAGAGAAAATGCTAACGTGGTGACTGCTTCGATAATTGAAACAAGAGTGATACTATTCTGTCGAGCCATTTTTCATATTTTTTCGCAAAATTTGATGTCTTACTGGTGGAATGCAAGCGGCGGTACTTACACAAATGCGAATCGGTATGCAAATTGGCAAAATCAATTTCAAAATGTATTCTTGGACTTTCAAACAAAACTGATATTCTTGTTCCTCGTATTTAAAAACGTTTACTGGTGAATTTTGCTAAATTAATTCTGCTTCTTTCAGGTCCTGACTTTTAAAGATGCTTTCGCAAAATTTGTGGGGAATTTGAGATTTTTGCTGGAAATTGATGCTGGGATCGTGTTTCTGACGTTGTTCGCTTCAATTCTATATCTAACATTTCTTGGATAGATTGTTTTTTACAATTTAAATATGTTGGTACATATATTTTGATAGCAATAAAATAGAATAGTAAACAAGTTAGCTTTGATTCATATAACTGAATATCGATGGAAAATGTTGTTGATTAATTGTGTTGTGTCAAATGAGTAAAACTCAAAATACAGTATATTAAATCATTATTGTTTATTTTCTTCATACAAGAAGCTATCATCATTAAAATACTTAAGTGAACTGTGTTGGTTTTACGTCAAATCGATATATTTAGTGGAAACCCTCATTTCTTTGAACATGAATCTTACAATTACGTAGGTATTTCATGATATAAAGAATACAATTGTGCCTACTTGTAATCATTTACATTACTGATCCTTTAATTTCCAGATCGAAAATTGGATTTAAAAGTTACATTTGACAGCTGTTGGACATTTTCCAGTTCTTGTTACTTTAATTCAAAATCTTACATTAATAGCGAATCTGGTATATAATCATCATTGTACTAGATATAACTTTATTTAATAATATAGAACAAATTTTGAACAATAGAAGAAAATTATCTTGTAATTTCTATTACGATAACCACTGATACCATTAATATTTGCTTAAGATTGAAGATTTGAGTTATATCCTTTACACGCATCCACATCATAAATTGTTGTATAATACAGTCTGATTATTATATCCATTTGTATAAATCTGCAATTGTTATCCCTCTGTCCAAAAGTTGCATCAGCATCTCAGCTTAAGGAGTTGCGTCCTATCAGCGTTCTACCGCTTGCGAGCAAGGTATTGGAAAAAATCCTGTCCGAACAATTAACATTTTGATTCTAATTCTAATTTCATCCCAGATTGCCAATCTGATTATAGAAGCGGTCACAATTGTACGGCCACACTTTTAAAATTGACAGATGATATTATCGAGGCTAGCGATCAAAGTAAATTAACTTTATTGGTATTGCTAGACGTCAGTAAGGCTTTCAATACTATTAATCATAAAATTTTACTTGCGCAATTGCATCACTTTGGTTGTGATGATACGGCAGTTCAATTAATGCGATGATATTTGAGTGATCGCTATCAAGTTGTTCGCCTCCAAGACTATAATTCGTCTCCCCTTTCAAATAAATAAAGGTGATCTGCAGGGCTCAATACTCGGGCCGTTGCTGTTTTCGATATACAGCAGTTTTCTGCCTAAGTCTGTCACTTTTTCCTACTTTACAGATGTATGCAGATGATACCCAAATTTAGTTATCTTTTCCTGTCAGTGAAAGTGGTTTGGCTGTTCAGAAAATAGCAAAGGATTTAGAATCAATAGGCTCATCTTCTGCATGTCATTCGTTGATTCTAAATCTTTTAAGAACAAAGGCCTTGTTGTTCGGCAGAAGGCGAGACTGGAGATGCAATTGCATTGAGGCTTACGTTTAAATTGTGGCACGTCTCTGTTTTGCTTCTGATTATTTATATTGCAGAATAATAGGTGAAGTTATTTAGTAGGTAAAACTTTTGGTTAGTTTTATTTTACAAGGTTAAGGGTTTCATTCGTCCATCTGAACTGGCCACTATGATTTTCCATGATTCCTGTATTTTTTTGTGGTATTGTGTTATTCTCCTGGCTTATTAAATCTAAACATTCTCGTCGACATAAAAAAAATAATTATGTGTATGGTAACGAAACTATTTTCGGGAACTTCATTTAAATTTATGATTCTCTCTTATCAAATAACACATTTTTGGTATTGCATTTCGTATGTATATACTCCAGCTGCAAATAAAAATGCACTCAAGCGAAAACTATTAAGTGTTACGCGCGTAAATTTTTGTTTTTGTCAGCCATTCCTCCACGCCAGTCGTAAAACCGAAATTTTCCAAGTCGTAAAACAAAAAGCATCTAATCTGCGTACCGTCTACGTAATCGACCTGGTGATGGTGCTTGTTCGGATTCCTCACGATTTAAAATTTAATGTGTCTAGTTCTGGGATGCCACTTCTCTTACACAAGACAGATTACTTAAAAGCCAAGCGAAGATTGAGTATTCATTAATAATATCTTATCCGGAGCTTTAGACAAATTAAGGTTTAGTGTTCATTTATCAGCGAGTAGAGAGGAATATTTTTATCCAACGTCTATATTTAAATAATCTATAATGGGAATTGAATCGTTCCATCTGAATAGGCTATCTCGGCTCGCTAATGGTTATAACTTTCAAATGGAGAAGATGGGAGACAATTTAATGTTCGTTATTTGTATCGCCCAGGTAGCAACGATTTGTACGTAATAATAATTTATATTTGAAGGTATAGATAATACCGCGCTTCTCGAATCTGTTCTATGTTTTGAGTCGATTAGATTGACTGTAGGTTATTATAATTTACTCGCATATAAAAAGAAAGAACTCAATAATGGTACCTACTCATAGAATTCTTTAGAAATTCTTTCAAATTAGTTTTAGAATTTTTAAACCATTATTCAGTTTTTCATCTCTCGCAAAATTTTGCCGCAAACTTTATATTTCTTCTTAAACATTAATTTAAAATTAGCTCTGTTGCTGGTTACGCTCTTAGAAGTTTTTGTATTAGTAAAATGTTTTATTCTATCGCATCCACTTCCTTAATAAGTATGAGGGATGTAGAAGTGATTACTACTAATGTGTAGGAGAAGCGGTTTTCTCAGCATTGTGGCCTAATCTCTATTGCTGTATTAGTCATGTTGGTATAAAACAAAAGTTTAAAATTACAGCGAAATGACTTTGACGAACACGTGCTTGTATCCAAATTAATATTAACATATTTTACAACAAATAACACTACTACCACCGAAAAACCTATTGAATTACGATACCTATTCAACTGGAGTTAAAAGTCTAACATGGGGAACGCAAGGGTTGTCCGACACGGATTTTAATGAATCCTCACTATGTTATAGAGGAACCTTCCCTTAGTACCCAGGTACGAGCTTTTATCCTGACACGTCCTAGTTTCTGAGAAAATCCACGTTGTTTAACGCGTTGAATGAACGCGCTAAGTTCATTCCTTTATATCGATAATGTTAGTTTCTCAACAAACAAGCTTTCGTAGCCCAGTGGATAACAACTACACCTGCCACGCTAGTGACTCACATTCGGTTCTTGCAAGGACATTTTTTCTATCTTATTGTACACGATATTAACAGATATATGTCATACAAATAATTCATAAATTCATTTTAGCCGTAGTAATTTTATTATTAAATAATTTGGAAGCAAATCTGCATTATGACGTGCATTTGAAATTTATTTTTTTCTTTTTATTTATTATTTATTTATGTGGCCTGCAAACACACTAGGCCAGAAACGAACTGCAGGTAAGAAATGGATGCCAAGACAAGCAGGTGCGCTAGAATATTCGAACTTCAAAATACACGTTATGGTACAGATTTGCTTCCAATTTATTTAATAATAAAATTACCACGGCTAAAAATATCATTTATGAATAATTTGTATGAAATATAATTGTTAATATTGTGCACAATAAGATTGAAAAAAAATACACTGGCAGGAATTGAAAGCGAGCCATCAGCGTGGCAGCCGTAGTTGTTATCCGCTGGTCTTGCTTCTTGAGAAACTAACATTATCGATATAAAGGAATAAACTTAGCGCGTTCGTTCAACGTGCTATACACCGTTGAATTATGGCGCTTTCAGATAAAAGCTCATACCTGGATACTGAAGGAAGGTTCAAATCAGAGCAACTCTCTTCAGTCGTCTTGCTGCCTACCCTTGGCCACAACTGCACACTACCATCAAAGATTGACAGGACAATCACTGGAAATTTTGATATATATCAATAATAATTAAATGTAGGCTTTCACGGCTATTATCCATTGAAGTGAGTGATTTCCAGGTTTTTTCATATCATAGTTGTAAAACTTGATGTTTTGCTGATCTTACTGCCAGTTCTCTTAAAACTGTACGCTTCAGTTAGTTATACAATGCATGGAGAACTTCTGAAGAAACTAGCAGCCTGATCACCGAAATGCCAAATTTTGCAAGGGTGACACCATGAAGTCCAGAAGGTACCAGCTCAAATTGAAGCAACTTTAGTTGAAGAGATGGGTACAAACTGAGCAACACTTGGTGACTTAATCCAAAGAAAGACCAGAAAACAACGTCAACTTTTAGAAACCTTTTGACCGATGAAGCTGTTAGAGTAATCAGCGAAATGTCAAATGAATACCTTTACGGAAGACATCGCCTGTGCAAAACTACACACAATAATGTGAAAATTTGAAAGTACAACCTGTTGTTACCAATTTTGAGTTCTTTTTTTTAGTGAGGTATGGATACTGCTTTTAAATTAAATGAAGTTTAATGTCATTTTAATGGATTACGATAAATTCGCAGAAAGGTTTATTTCTTAACGAAATTTTAAATTTTAATCTAAACAATGCAATAAATTGAAGTAATTGATTGGTGCATTTTGATTTCCAACAAATTAATGGATGATATTCCAAACATTTGAAGTAGATGTACCTATGTACATACCAGGAGAAGTTGAAGATTTTCTTGTTCCATGTGACCCACAATTTCTTGAACTAAATCCTTATTTCTACAATGATAGCAAATAAGAGGGCTCCAATTTCTTTAGTATTTGTATTAAAAGAAGCAACAGATCAGTTTGGACTTGTATTCCAAAAACCTCATTCCAAGTCTGTAGACATATCATCTTCAACATTCAGGAAATCAACTTTGTATAAGCTTTCTAAGCAGCATTTTAAGGATTGGATTATAAATCTGTACTTACCAAATTGTTAACCTGAGTGCTCAGTCCTTCGTAGATGCTTCCAAGACATCTCATTGCACGGGTTTCCAATCCTCCAGTGGCGAAACAGGGAACCAATTGAAAAAATTATCCACCTAAGGAGGTCCTCCTCCATTCTCCAGATCAAAATAATATTTTCTAAATTGGCTAAATTGTCTGCATCATCATGGATCTATCAAAATATTATCTGACAGTCAAGCTGTCCTTAAAGATCTACCAAAGAGTGGGGGATCCATTCATACCAGAAAAGATTCTATAAAGCAGTCTTCATGAGCAAGCTTTCTGAATATTTGAGGTTGACCCACTGAAGCAGTTTGAATCAAATTTTTGTTATATTATTCTCCATTCAGCAGCATCTCCAGCATCTGTTTCCATTCCTACCAATAGGATCTATTGTATTACAACAAGATTTAGTCTTTTAGCCCCAATTGAAGCCCCAATTAAGCTTCCGAAGATATTTAGGCAATTCTGTTGTTAAGGCCCAAAAAGAATGATCTTTGCCGACTATCCAGCATCTAATGCACCAGGACGGAACAACTCATTCAATTTTTCTTTATAATTAGATTGAAAGGCTTAAAATGTTATGGGGGTACAATAGGTTACCTATATGACCAAGCTATCGTTGATGGTAAACTAACTTCTGAAGAATCTACAACTGGCATATAGACAATCCTCCAGTTATAGCACAACCACCTACTTATACAAGATTTTTACAGAATTTGCTCAGAATTAGAATACTCAGAGTCGAAGGTTGTCTAAGATGCTATTCTAGACTTCTTGGTCTTTTCCATAGCTTTTGCAGGAAGAATAATCTTCAAGTATTCTATATACAGACAGAATTATTTTGGACATTTAAGAGCGAATAAACAACTTCAGACTAGACTAAACTAATTCTCGAAGAACTCACGTCTGTAACCAGATTGGGAGACACAGTAGGTCTTTTTTTAGCCAAGCTCTTCTGAAACAAACATCCTTCCCAAAATTCGGCGTTTAGAGAAGCTTCCAACCTAAGCTATCATGTTACAATACCTATCATTCCACCAGACTCCTCTCGAACATCACAAAAATATTCTTATACGTCTGATACGAAATCTTCTACAGAAATTGTTCAGAACTAAAATAGTTATAGACTGAAGCCTAAGATGATATTCTAGACTTATTTAGCCTTTTCTAGAAGGCCCCTTTCTCGCAGTCCATGGTCCTATCTGACACAAGAAATGATTTGCCCGGCAGTAGGTAAGTAGAGCAAATCTAAGGAAGTGAACTGAATGTTTATACGATTTTAAAGAAAAGCCTTTAAGCGTTTTTAGCTTCATTTATCACCAGGAGAAATACTATCTAGTTGGACAATCATAAAGCAGAGAACGACACTAATTTCTCAGATCATAATTGCTGTAACTTTAATGTGCAATTTCCCAAATGATCTAAACAGAAATTCACAGATTTATATAAAAAGCTTTTATTGCATTCAAATAATAGTGCCACCCACAATTTTTCTTTATTCCTTTGTTACATTTTCCTACCATCAACTAACTCAAACCGATATATCTATACCGCGGCAAAATCAATTTCGAATTCTACAACTAAAAGCGGTGAAAGAACGCCTTATATTTTATTATTGAATAAATACTTCTCGGGGTTTCTTTCGCTTTTGTGTTCGAAGTTAAAATGGTTAAATTGTTCGGCTTAAAGGGATTCGATCCTCTTTGATGTAAAATCCCCCCGTGTAGGTGTTAGAACGAAGGGTCGGACGCAAGTGGAAAAAGGTACAGAAGGCCTATGCTTGTTTGGGATCTCTCTCGAGGCCGAATGTTGGCAGTCTCCTCCAGAGCTGTTTATAAGCCGTGACATCGAAAATTTAGAATATAAACATGATTCGAAATTGCGCCGGGACACACAAGGCGGAATTGAGGTGATTCTCGTGCGGTTCAGAATCTAAATAGAATTTGTATATGTATCGGGCGAATGTGATATGTTTCCGGGAGGATGATAGATTGTGCTTGCGGATAGTGAAATGTATTTTGCCGGCTGTGTTTGTATGATATCAATTCGAGTTTATAGTAATATTCGATTTGATTCTGAATCACCTTGTATATGAAATACGTTAAGTTAATATATGCGCTTTTTATGTACTGTTCGATGTAACGAATTTGTAAAATTGAGTCCCTAATTTGCGGGTCCGGTCAATTTCCTGGCAAATCACTATAATCGGTTTAATTCTCGTGTATGTAAATACATGTGTGTCTACCTAAGAATTACTGTGGGTGTCTTATATCCATATGGTAATTTTCAGCATGGTATTAATTTCGTGAATTTATTTTCATTGCATACAGGCGATTATTATGCTGCATTTTAGCAGAAAAACGACGAAAGCTTGTACACGGGGTTGATTTAGAACCGACTCACCCGACAAGCGACATGGACCTAACGGCGCACACAAAAACTTTCTACATTTAACTGGATGTTTGTAGTAATAAAGCGATTTGCTTATGAAGTGGTACGCATACATACATTTAAAATAGCTACAGAAATATACTCTTTTTCAGATACTTTTAATATCTGTATTATTGCATAGTATAGCGTTTTCCAACACCCATTAATAACACATAAACATAAATAAAATAATTATTGTATTTCTCCTAACTTAGCTGATTTTAATAATAGGGTACAAATTAATTTTAGAATCATAAGAAAAATTATTTATCAAAGCAGTTATTAGACAGGAATCTATGTTCACCTTAAGATTGTTTCGTTAAAAAAGCTTGATTTTATTCTAGTATTAATTAACACAGTAAACAAATAATAATTTATTTGAAATAATAGGGAATAAGGAAGGTAAAGAAAAAGACAGTCAAACTAAAAACAAATTAATACAATTTTATTGTGTAGTTTCATATGAAACTCAAACAATACGAAAGTCCTTACTCATACAATTTTTATTAGCATATATTTATGCTATTAAATAGCTGAATGTTCGAAATATAGAGAAATTGTATGTGCTTGTGATTTAACTATATGTATGTTAAAATCGCATTAACGAATTATCGATTTAAGAATATATAAATGTTTCCTTGCTGTAAATATAATTGTGTAGTTGCATATGAAAGTCAAATTATACAAAAATCTTGACTCATACAATTTTTAATTACCTTAATACTTAGAAATATAGTGAAAATGTAGGCGATAGCGATTTAACCATATTTATTTATTTCAAAACATGATAAGATCGCATTACAAAATTATCAATTTAGAAATATATAAATGATCCCTTGCACTAAATATAATTGTGTAGTTGCATATGAAACTCAAATTATACAAAAATCCTTACTTATGCAATTTTTAATTACATTGATACTTAAAAAATAGTGAAAATGTAGGCGATAGCGATTTAACCATATTTATTTATTTCAATACATAAGATGGCACTACAAAATTATCAATTTAAGAATATATAAATGATCGCTTGCACTAAATATAATTGTGTAGTTGCATACGCAACTCAAATTATACAAAAATCCTTACTCATACAATTTTTAATTACATTAATACTTAGAAATATAGTGAAAATGTAGGCGATAACGATTTAACCATATTTATTTATTTCAAAACATGATAAGATCGTATTACAAAATTATCAATTTAGGAATATATAAATGATCCCTTGCATTA
>ML217556.1:19657-30565 GCA_004785975.1 Popillia japonica
TTACAAAATTATCAATTTAGGAATATATAAATGATCCCTTGCATTAAGCATAATTGTGTACCTGCATATGAAAGTCGATTTGATACAAAAATATATTGCATCTATAAATAGTAATTTACATATAGTTGACCATATCATTACTGCTTCGCATTCGGATATTGCTGTAAAGCATACCTTTATCGAGGTTTATGCCAGTTTTAGTCGATTCTAAATCAACACTCTGTACATAAAACGCAATAAGCGATTACAGGATGTTTTAAGTCAATTACGACGCTGGTATTGAATTACCACATAAATATATTAATATAGATTTTATTAATCCTAACTTCTATCGGATTAGCTAAGTAATTCGTAAATGTCGCAAGATTATGCTGATCTGCATTGTCTTAATTTCACTTCAAAACATAAATTAGTCAAATTTACGAATTCGTCCGTCAGTAAAACGCATTAGCTGTGCGCATATTCTGCTGCATCATGCATAAAACGGGCATGAATCGTATTATAATTGACGAAGAGTATCCAGTACCTGTATAACACCTGATGACTTCTAATGAATTGAGTGGTAAGTTGATTATAATGCAGCACACGATGGACAGGTGTCAAATATTTAACTTAACAAAAACATTTCAGCCGTCACGAGTCGTTTCACCGTGAAAAGTGCGGAGAAATTAATAAAACGAGGGCTAACAATGCGTTCTATTCATGGAACACGCGATGTGTTTAACGTGAAATATTCCTTATTGAAAATTGTGAATATTTTTCTTTAACTGCAGTGTATATTAATGATGTCGACTTGCAGACGACGACGTTAGTGCATGTTACTGCCATGGTTAGTGCTTTTCTTTTTTTTTTTCGTATATCTTCTTCTACTTCGTTTATTATTTGCGAATATGTGTTGTGAAGTAAGGTATGTAACATAGCGTTGTGGACAGGAGTTATCCGTCGTGGAATTGTATTGGTAGGAAAATTATAGGGTGTAGGCTGCGGTATAGATTAAGAAGCAATTATAAATGCGGTGTAAATTGATGTGTGTATGAAAAACTGATGATTTGATTTGTAATAAGGGATTGCAAAATACAAGGAAAATTTATTCAGTTCGAATATCTTACGGTCATGGCAATTGTGTCCCTCGTCTAAAGAATTAATTTATCTTCTTGGATTAAGTGTCATCTATGTAACGTACTAGCATTACAACACTACTTTTTGGTAAAAGCAATTTCTGCTTTCTTAACTTCAGAGAGCTCTGAAGCAACAATTGCCAAGGTAGTCTATGCTAGGAGAGATTTTAAGACCGTCATCATTTTGAAACTAATAGTAAATTTCTATGAATTTGTTTGTCAAATGATTTGACAGTTTCTACCAATCATTAAGCACCATGAGAAACGTTCGTTTGTAATCAAAACAAAATCTAAAAATATTGATAATGATCGGAGTTCACAAGAAATTTCAGATTAAACTTTCATCTGGTCAACTATCTTAATTGTTTATGGATGTTTGATGAAACACATTTAAATCTTTCCGACGATAAATCTAAAGGAATTTCACCAAATTCTTTAGACAGTTCGAAGGCAACGGTATGGTGTGCAATATTCTCTATGAACGCAAATTATGGGTCCATACTTTTTGAGAATCAGAATGAAAATTTCCAATTTAATTTCAGATACTACTTCAACGTTGTAAGTTAAATTCCAGGGACGAAATAGTATTAGACATTAGCACATAAAACTTGTTTATATTGCAACTATTGAGAACACTCCACACAATAAAATATCGTCCTAATGTACAAGGTTACTCAAAAGTAATGTGATAATTTGAATTGGCTGCCATTTTTGTAGATGTCAAATGTGACTTTGCTTTGACATTTATGATGTAGATATACATATTTATAGAGAATTTGTTATTTTTCAGTCTGTCAACTTCGTCGTTCTGTTTCATGTGCTCGAACAATTAAAAAACATCGCTGCAGTTGCCGACGACGTAAAAGAGAATCCACAAACATAAACGAGAGAACGACGCACACAATTAGGCACCAACAAACGCTTGTTGCAACGAAGTTTGGCAAAAGATTTGAAATGTTCCCCTACAAAGTGCAACCTGTTCACGAATTGCTGCCTGCTGACCGTCAGACAAGATTAACTTACTGCCATACTCTGTTGAACTTGGTGCAAGAACAGAATCATTTTGTATCAAAAATCATAATGCGCTACGAAGCCCATTTCCACTTAAGTTGTTATGTTAACAAACAAGCTTTGTGTTCCTGTGACAAAGAGAATCCACATAAAATGCAAGAAGAGCCATTACATCCCCTCAAACTAACTGTTTAGTGCGTCATTTGCAGTGAAAAAGTGATTGACCCGTTACTTTTTTGAAGACGCCGATAGCACCACTGCAACCATAAATGGTGAGCGTTACAGGTAGATGCTAAACGGGCCTTTTTGCCACAAGTTGCTGCATTGGATCTCGGTCATTGTTCGTTTCAACAACACGAAGCAACCACTCATACAGCTCGGGCAACTATGTAGATTTTGAGACACTAATATCCAGGTCGAGTGGTCTCCCGTTTTGGAGGTTTGCACTGAACACCAGACCTTTGGGGCTTTTTAAAATCTGATATCCAACAAATTTGTACGATTGAAATATAGCAGCTTCTGCAAAAACCGCGATTGTCGCTGAAATATGTTGTTTTGAAAGAAACGTAAAAGATAGCAAATACTTATGAATATGGCATCGCTACAAAATGTTATTCCGTCTACATGCATGCGTCACAGAGGCTAAGAATCACACGTGAAGAAAAAGTGCAAGGCGTTGTTCATATTAATCATAAAGGGAAATTTGAGGCAGAAAATATGGAGTCCATAACTCAAAAGATGATAGTCCTTCAATGTACACCCATGGACAGAAGTAGTTGGACAGTTTCCATATAACAACGTATTGAAAGTGTCGTCTAACCTTTCCTTACTTTGAGTGTAAAGGTATGATGTGTCTATTGGCGAAAAGGGACAAAATGAAGGAACTCCTAGATAAAGACAGGAAAACCGTCAAAATGTTAGTAGGCGTTTTGACAGGTCACTGCAGACTGAATAGGCATATGTACAACATTCCTAGCGGAAAATGCCTTGTGCAGATTCTGCAAGGAGGAGGAGGAAACCCCAGTCCATGTGCTGTGCCACTGCGAAGGCCTAGCAAGGACAAGGTTTCTTATTTTGGGCACAGAGTATCCCACAGCACTAAGCTACACACAGAAGCCGCTCTCAAGGACCTCATAAAGAGGACAAAGTTAGAGGGCGCCTTCTAGGATTACTGGGGATCACAATAGACCGGGAAGGTCGCGGTGAAAGAGGCCCGTAGGGCCACCCCTAATCTAATCTAATCTACATCAGGAAAATCAATTCAAACTGCTGAGATTCCCGAACATTGGGATGCCATTATTCAGACATGCCGGCAGAATCCATCCCCATCTAACTTGGTTCAAGTGCAACAATGCGATTTTTTAATTTTAAGTTATAGACAGATAAATTCTTTCTTAAAAATCCACAGCCGGGAATAAAACTAAAGTCCTTGAGGATCTTTCGCATTCGAAGAACCCACAAGTTTTTAGAAATAAGAGATAACTATAATGGACATTGGTGGCAACCCATTATTCGAAGTAAAGCAGCAATATCTAATGAACTCAAACTTTTACCTTTGTATGGGGAATGTATTCTGATAAATTTTGCAAAATTTCAGAACCTGCAAGCAAAAAAAAATCGGATTTCTGTAAATTAGAATTAAACGGATGCAACAATGCAGAAGACTTTGCAGACATAGATTCTGACAACAGCAGTGGTTGTGATTAAGTACTTTCTTGGAGGTGTACATATTTTAAATTATGGAGTTTGTTTTCGTTTCGAATTTAATAAATAATCGTTTATTTTGTAAGGAGGGTTTTTAAGTTTCTTGCAAAAAAATCACATGTCAAACAGAAAAATACATTTTCTTGCTATTATTCTCAATAATATTCTAAGTGACTTAAGTGTTTTTAAAGCCTATATCTACCTCTAACATCAGTTGAAACAATATTTCAAAAAGTAATTCATATTCAGTTTTTGCCTTTGCTGTAATTTATGCTGTTTTTGACATATGCTGTTTTTGGTATAAGCCCTTGATTCTTGCTCTGTGTCGATTAACCGTCCAACAAAAAATTCGGTTACCCGAACTTGGTTTATGTCTACCCCAGACACTAATTGTGACTATACTTCCTGGAGGTGCTTCTTTAGCCACTCCATTTTGATACCATCTGTTTTTGTTAATCGGTATCTAGAGTGCAGGACTTGCACAATATACAGGGTGTCCGCGATATACAAAGCATCCTTTTAAGGGATGATAGCTACAGCGATTTAGAAACAAAAACATATAATACACCTTGGGTCTATCTGTAAGCGTAAACGAGAAAAAAAATTATTTCTAAAAAACCTTATTTGGTCAAACTGTACAAGAGAACTCATCCATATTGCTTCTTAAATAACCAAAAAACCATATCAAAAATTTATAGTTGAAAATAACTGAAAACAACGATGAAAACGAATTATTTAATACTTTGAAATTGAAGCGTGGTGTCATTTCTCTTACACCATACTGTACACGTATTCAATAGAAGCGCAGATGCAAGCCAAAAATCATATGTTAATACGACCTTGAACTACATTCACCATTGTATAGTACGAAGTCAATGGCCATACGTTTTGAAAATATCCGATCAATAGGAAAGAGGTATCTTTGAGTTTTTTCTAATAATATTATGATAATAAAATCGATGTTATGTTGAAGTTAGAGTAAAAAGGGCGTGTCTAATAATAGTGCAATTATGTTATGGCGCTTTAAGCTCTTTCGCAAAGGCTACTACAAAATTTAGTTCTTTTCTTTTATTTGTGATAAATTGCTGGTCCTAAAAATACGTTTTTGAGGGACAGGAGAAAATGCATTACAGGAAAGGCTCGATGTGTTGGCCATTTGCAAGAACACACGCCTGTAATCGTTGGGTACTGATCGGCTGGCGCTGTACAGTATGCGTCGAAGTTTGTGACATGAGAAATAATTTGTTTTCCCGTTTACCCTTACAGATAGACTCAAGGTGTATTATATGTTTTTGTTTCTAAATCGTTGTAGCTATCAACCCTTAAAAGCATGCTTTGTATCGCGGACCTGTATGACAATAGTGTTTCCCTTTGACTAATAGTCTGGCAACACCTCCAACTTGATTTTTTTTCTCGCGTGTTTAGTACTTTTTGACATTTTAGTTGAATAATTAATGTGAGACTTATTGAACATTCCCACACGGCTCATTTAGCTCGGCTCCGATACCAAACGAACAGTTAACTTGTTCAGCAAAATTGGATCAAATCCAACTTTTATAAATTTCAAAAATTTCAATAATGTCGTCAGGCTGACATGTGATTCTTTCCGCGTTTTTAAAACAACACTTTTTCGTTATCGACACATAATTGCTTCAAAAAAAAAGCTTCATTTTTAATTTTGTAGCACTGTTTTCTCTGTGAAGCAGTCCACTCATCAAATCCGAAAATTAATTAACCGAGCTTCGAACTTCTCTGACAAGTTGAGCTAAATGACCTCTTCAAAGTCGCTAAAGTATATCTTTCAGTATTCAGTTCTATCAAATTTGTGCAACTATCAACTTTTCGTCACAGCAGATATAAGTAGCCAACACAATGGAAGAAGAAGAATTACCTATTGGCGGCTAAACATAAAACCGTAAACCAATCTCAAACTGGTACTTCTAATAGACGAGGACCTAGTCTCTCTATCTATCTTTGCATTTCCACAAAGCAACAGCATTGTGGCTAAACATCTAATTTCTGACCTTAAGCACAAATTTTATACAAGTCTTGACAGGACACGGGGTGGCATATGCAAAACGAATACATAAGGTGGAGAATGACGAGCGTGTGTCTTATGAATGGAAACCGTAGCATATATAATTTTCCATTGTAAGGGGTGGGAGGCAATAAAACAAAGAATAATAAGTAAGTTATGACCAGCAATAACGCCAAGAAACTTTGTCGGGACGACTATATGCAGAATGCCAAAATACAGGGAGGCTTAACACACACAATGATCATGTTTATAATGAAAACAAGATAGACAGAACCACTCAGTGATTTCATGATGTATAGATGTATCCATAATGTAGACGGTTCAATAAAATACGCTTCAATAATATACTAAAAATTATATCGGACATGTTTGTTCCCATTTAATTGAAACAAACAACTTATTGTGATGATCTAACTTAAAACAAAAATATCCATATAATTTGTACTCTACTCACGACGCACCCAGTATATATTACCATCAAGTTTAACTAGTATCATAAACTCAATGGCTATATACGTATATTGTTACACATCTATCTTTTCTACTTCCACTATTTCACTGAAAGCACTGACATGAAACAAGGGAGCTTACCATCATCAAAGTAAACCGTTAGTTTCGCATAACGTGTATAAAGCTTTTAATAAATGAAACATCAGACAAGCTATTGGATATATGTATGTACATACATACACATAAACGCGCCCTTGTGCACGTAACACATACAGACGATACAAACATCCCAATAACAATTACTGTGTGTAAAATAAACGCTGGAATATCTAACAACGGCGTGTGTTAGTGGTGCGTATTCACAAATTTACGGCCATAATCCGTAATGGAGATAGTGGTGCGGTTCAAGGGAGATGGCACCGCTGGTGATGATGCTCTAGGTTCCACACCACTCTAATACGTGACGTATACGTGCGTACATCACGTGCGAAATTACCGAAACTATTATGGAAAACCGGGTGGCTGGGTACTTCCCCTCAATTCCTAGGTATTACCGGCAAGACCGATAAATATTAATAACGGTGTGTCGCGCTATGCTATTAATCACACTTCAAGGTTTATCGTGTATCAGATATTCATTATTCATATACGTTTTAGTAAACATTCCACTTAATTATTTACAGTTGGTCGGGTTAATTTCAGGGGGTGATACGGAAGTGGAAGATATACGTAGTACAAGCGTATATGTAGACATAGGGAGTCAATATATACCGGGGGATTGTTTGGTCTTTTTAGTACAGTAGTGGACGCGCCACTGCAAAAATCCCCGGTCGTAAATTTCGATATCGTGACATTCACGAGCGGCATTTTGTCCGAAACCATCGGACTGATGATAATAACGGTCCCCGAAAAATATATATTTCCCTTCGTTAAATCATTTTTATCACATATGTATGTACGGTAGTAAACCCCGCTCAAATATTAATTGCATCTATGCACGTAAAATAGACATTTTTTACTCTGATTATTATTTTCACTCTGAAGTTTGATATACATATATTCACTTTCATCAATTTTTATACTGACTTCGAATTCATCCTTAAACTGAAGACCCTTTAAAGTGTGCAATTTTTTAAGATTTATCTGAAATTCTAGCTAAGATCTTGCAACTCAAAATCATCGTTCCATCGTAATCGGAACTAGGAAAGGTGACAAGAATAGAGTGGCTCAGACCACATTGAACTATGGCTACTGATGATCGTATTGTGAATGCAAGCACGTCTACAAGACAGACCTAAATCAGCAATTCAAAGGAAAAACAAATAACAAAAGCTTGGTCGCAAGTTAGATGTGACACTCAAATCCCCAAAACTTCAGATACCTTGTCCTATAGCATGAGTAAAATTCGGCCAAAATCATTGGTTTTAAAGTATAGGCAAATGTTTATGATCTGAGATGTTGATAAAGCCTAGATGAATGTACATATTTAATCCAGAAATCTGCCCTTTATTCAACAGATCAACCAGACCGATCAACAGATCGATCTGTACTGTTATATTTAACTTATTAAGGAATTATTCTACAAAATAGTAAAGAACATTCCTTCCTATTTGCACCATCTGTTTTAGGCCCCATACTTATTGATACTGGAATGATAGTTCCAAAGAGATTGTCACGATAGCGTCTTGATTTCCATTACCCAAGCCTTCTCCATTATAATTTTACGAATAGATTATCTAGCAAAGAATGAATATGGTTATTGAAGGTAAGAAAACGGTTCAGAAATATGATTTTAATCAAAGTATTATTCGTTATCGTTCTAGCATCAATTCATTTAAACTTTGCACTGCCAAGAAATCCTACCACTTTTTTAATATAATTTTTTATTACAGAATGGTGCTGAAAATATTCCAACCACATATCTCTCCACAGTTTCCTTCACAGTCATGTACCACTAGAAAATAAATTACGTAATGCAAGTTTATTACCTTGCACAGAACGAGAAATGTTACAACTGGGAATACTCACAAAACATTCTCCTTTACAGAAGAAATATAGCGTTTTATACTTTTTTGTATTTTTTAATTATTCTAGTTAAGTTTGGTATTTTATTCAGATAGTTAAAATGCATTATTGGATACAACAATCGTACTACTTCTTCGGGTTGTAAGTTAGCAAAATATTCGTTTATGTCGCACTTAAGATGTTTTGGGAAATCTCTAAAAAAATCTGTTAACTGATATAACTACAAACAGTCTATTGGATAGTTTTGAGGTAGTTGGTAATTCTCTTCTGGATATAATTAATGGTTCCTTAGAGACGGCTGTTTTTCCGGAGACATGGAAAATCTCTACAATTCCACCGATACCAAAAATGACCAATACTATACTATGCGAGGAATTTAGGTCAATAAATACAGTACCTTCATGAGAAAAGGTTTTAGAACTGGCGGTGAGGGATCAGCTTCGAAAGTGTTGTGATACAAACGCAGTCCTAGCACAAAATCAATCGGATTTTAGATTAAATCATTCTTGTGAATCTGTGATTATAAATATAAGTGACGTATAGTTAAGAGCTGTGGAGGAAGGCGAATTAACGATTGCAGTGTTTTCAGACTTTAAGAGGGCGTTTGAAACTATTAATAGAAACTTTTTAGTTAGGAAATTATCAAGAATTGGACTAGGTGGAAATGTTCTAAGATGGTTCGAATCATATTTAACCAGTAGAAAGCAAAAAGTAAGGTATAACAATGATTTATCTCCTGATTATGTAAATAGCAGTGGTGTGCCGCAGGGGACTGTTTTAAGTCCACTACTTTTTAACTTGTACATAAATGATTTAGTTAGATATGCTAGGCATTGTAAAATAAGTTTATTAGCGGATGACACTAGTGGTAGGGATGTTTCTTCTATGGTTCAACGCATAAATCAGGATTTACACAAAATTTATTATATGTAGTTATGTGACAATGATCTAAGCATTAACATGAAGAAAAGTAAATTTATAGTATTTGGTAAAAAAAAGTATGATTGAATCCATCAATGTTCCCATAAGTGTTTGCAAATGTTTACCAAGTATTGATAGAACTTTCAACATAAAATACTTAGGAGTAATGTTTGATGAATGTTTGAGTTTTAGGGATAATAGTAATTATGTTATGAATAAAATATCCAAAAAAGTTTACTTCTTAAACGGAGTTTCTAAATGTCTTAGCATGTTTACAAAGCTGTTACTTTATAGATCGATACTAACGCCACATTTGCAGTACAGTTCTACGGTACTGTTTCGTCTGCCACAGGTAGATATTCAGCAAATGCAAAAAATTCAAAATCGTGTTTGAACAATATTAAGTTGTAGGTCCACAATTCAGCACATAATAAAGAGGTTTAAAACCGAAAACAGAATTCGCAACAAGCCAAGAAATTTGAACAGAAAGATCTTAACGCAAGGCGAGGAGTGTCCACTTTTAAGAAAAGTAACAGTAAACCAAAAAATTTTCGTCCCTAAATTAGTACGCAATAAAAAATGAAACGGAAAAGATTGTTAGTCCCGAAACAATTCGCAGAGCAATAAGAAATCATCACAGACAATGGTAACAGACGCAAACGATTAAAATTCGCTCAAAATTATATAAACGAAGCCCAGAAATTCTGGCAACGCGTCATATTCACTGATGAAACCAAAATTAATCTATTTCAATCATATGGCAGGCAAAGGGTATGGCGCAAACCGAATACTGGTCTGGACAAGAAACATCTACAAGCATTTGTTAAATAAGTGTGATGGTGGATCGGTAATGTTATGAGGGTGTTTTTCTGCGGCCGGGGTTGGAAATCTCCATTTTATTTATGGAATTATGGACAAAAGGATATACATCGATATCTTAAAAAAGAATTTGAAGAAAAGTGCGACCGGATACTTTTATATTTTATCACGACAATGACCCAAAGCATAAGGCCAAGCTAACTAAGACGGGGCTTCTGTATAATTGCCCTACGGCCATGGACACGCCTCCAGAATCACCGGATATTAATCCGATCGACAATTTGTAAAGGGATTTAAAGCATCGGATTCGCGAGCATTACATAACTAACAAAACCGACCTTGAAAATAAACTAGAGCAGGAATGGCATCGGATACAGTCGGACGTCACTGCAAAATTACTAAAATCAATGTCCAATAGACTAAATGAAGTTATTAATAACGAAGGCAATCACACAAAATATTAAAATTTATTTTACATTAGCGCTAGTGTTGCTTTATCATACTATACGAATACGAGTGTGACTTATTTTTTTTATATTTTTGAATTTGTTTTATTTTAAGTAACAGGTTATGAAATCTGTATATGTTGTGCATTCATTCGAAGAATAAAAAAGACCATTTCCTTTTGTTTCTAATAAGAATTAATAAGTGTTTTTGAAAAATAATGTATTTGTTTACGTTTGTCTGTAATAACTGGTGGTGTACGAATACGAGTGGGACTGACTGTACAAGCTTGTAGTACGTATAAAACATATAACAGTGTATTTTAAAAAGGTTATATACAGTGTGTCCCCGGATCGACGCATGAATAGGTAAAAAAGT
>SMLS01061164.1:0-20114 GCA_004785975.1 Popillia japonica
GTGAAAATAATTTTCAATAGCCCATCTTAGTAGCTGTCTAACTTCCAATAATCATTCATCAACTCTTCTGCATACCAAAGAAATACGTCACTAAGTACCACGATGCATTTGATAAAATTTTGATAAAAATCAAGTTAGCTATAAAACGGTAATGTTTAGACCAGTCGAAATAAATGATTTATACGCCAAATTTGTTGCTGAATTCAATTGTTTGAAAAAAAAAATAGGGTAATCCATTTAAAAAAATGAAGTTGATTGTGCTTCCGGTGAAACCGGAAATAGAAAATATGTACTAATATTTTCTAAAAGTTTGCCCCCATGCCCAAAATAACTCTGCAAATTTACAAATATGGATCTTGCTTAGTTGCTGAGATACGGCTA
This sequence comes from Popillia japonica, assembly GCA_004785975.1. Lineage (NCBI taxonomy): Eukaryota > Metazoa > Arthropoda > Insecta > Coleoptera > Scarabaeidae > Popillia > Popillia japonica. The sequence continues at coordinate 382 of SMLS01061164.1, forward strand.
ACGTAAGCTCATCCTGTTACACCCTGTATATAAGTATACCTTTACATAGATTGCTTTGATTTTTTGACAAAAAATGCTTCAATTTTTGTTTGTTTTAAATTTTTTAATTTAGATTTATAAATTTCACTTTCACATTTGTGTAAAATTTTTGAAATGTCTATACTATGTCACCATTATTGTTACACAGGAAGTAACTCTATATTTCTCTTAATTTTTCGCACATTTCACCCATATTTAACAAAGTTTATTTTGGATCTTCAAACTTCGTTGTTATCGGAATCATCATCATTATTGCATAGTTCTTCAACTATTTCTGGCATCCCTGTTATAGTAAGTACACCGACTTAATCGAAAGTGTTCAGTGCAAGTTTTTAAAAACATTATTTTATCGTCAGCATGGAGTCTTTCTTGCCCACGGTTATTGTTACGATGCTCTATGTAGGGAGTTTCACTTCAATACTCTCCATAATCGTAGGGTAATAGCCCAAATACTTTTTTTGGGTAAGTTACTGCATGGTGATTTAAGTCATCCCTGTTTGTTGGGAGAATTGAATTTTCATGTACCACGTATCGCCTCTAGAACTCCTGCAACATTTTACATACCTGTTGTCAACACACGTAATTATATGTTTTCCCCTATACAGTCAATGTCCCGTAATGTTAATACTTTCTGTTCTGATATAGATATTTTTAACACGACCACTATTAAGCTCAAGCGATTATTAATGCAAAAGTTTGATTTAGAATTTCCTTTGTTTTTCTTTTTTTTTTCCTTAACTGCATTTTTGTATTGTATGTTATTTTACTTTTCATTAGCATTTTGCCGCTTACTAAGTATTAGATATCAAATGTATTTTTGGTTAAGAATTTTCATCTTTGTTGGCTAATCGTTTAGCATTCTCCTTTCTTTTTTCATATATTCTTGCACGGGCATTTATGTTAATTTTTAATTTTTTCTTTCTACCGATGTTATCCTGTAAAAAGTAATATTTGTTACTGTTGGATAATAAACGCATTATTATCATTATTTCTGCTATAGTCAGGATTCTCTGTAGGTTCATCAGTGTCAATGGAAGCAATATTGTGTATACTATACTTGCCATTGCACTGCCGACTTTTGGAAATAGCTTAGCAATGGGCATTTCGTCCTCCTCGCAAAAATCTTCAGTAGATTGAACTACTACTACTTCTGCGAATCCAGCTTTGGAAAAACAGTTTGTAATGGTAGATCGAGAAACCTGTTTCCATGCGGTTGCAATCATATTAGCGCACTTGTTAGATTTATGCTTTTTTCCGAACCTTCAAAGTCACAATCACTCTCAACGAACGTTAATAGCCTTTTGATCAAATAACTGCGGTATATCATCTTAAAATTGTGAATTATGCCTTTGTCTAAAGGCTGACAATACGACGTAGTGTTTTGAGGCAAAACAATCAATTTGACGTTTTCTAGCGAAACTTTAGAATGTGAAGTTGCATTATCTAGAAATAGAAGCACCTTTCGATTTTGTTTTTTCATTTTCATGTCAAACTGATACAGCCATTTTGTCATAAGATCTGATGTCATCCAAGCCTTTTTGTTATGTACCCACTCTAAAGGTAATTTGTCGATATGATTTTCCTTAAAACACCGAGGATTTGTACTTTTTCCAATAACTAAAGGGTTTTCTTTGTCGCCTTCCATATTTGCGCAGAATAAAATAGTTAACCGTTGTTTTGCTAATTTTTTGCCAATTCATTTATCGTACTTTATTGCAGAAGTTTTATTTGGCATGTCGCGATAATACAGACCTGTTTCGTCAACATTAAATATATCCTTCGGGGAATAATACTTTAAAATTTACGGTAATTTAGATTTTCATGCTTCTACATCTTCCAAATTTACATCAGCGGACTCACCACAAATTGATTTAAAAGTGATATTGTGCCTTCGACAGAAACATTCCAACCAATCATTTGAAGCAGCAAAATTCTCAATGTTTAAATTTCTTGCTGTCTCTAGCGCCTTTTGTTTAATCAATGATCCAGATATGGGAATGTTTTTATTTCCAGCCATGCAAAACCACTTATACACAACTTGATCCACTGTTACTTCACCCGTTTTAGGCAACTTCCGTTTCTGATACAAATTAATAGCTTCTTCATACATCCTTTTAATATCACTTTTGTTTTTTAGGATATCGTTAACTTGAGTTTTTCCAAATCCAAATGTTTCGGCTAACTTCCGCGAACTTAAATTATACTTGTCACTCTCCTCGATAATATCAATTTTGTCTTTCAGTAACGAACGTTTTCTTTTTAGAGACATATTCAAACACTTCACGAACACAATGATAAACTTTAACTGATCGAATGAGCAGGCGGTTTCGGAAACTGCTCCAATCAGCTGCTGTTGTAAAATAATTCTATCGTGTTTCATTATAACTAATTATAAACTCTTACAAAGTAATTCTGTCATCTTCTTTAGACTGAACAACAAATACGTCAGTTTTGAAATTTTCGTTACGGACGACGACCGTTATTGGGAGGTAAATGTTATTGCTTTTATGCCATAAAATATTGGGATCGTCTGGCCGTGGCTGCTTTGTAAAGGCGGCAGGCAAAACATGTTTGCTATCTTAAATTTCTTCGCTTCTTTAGCTATAGGATTGATCGACGAATTTCTTGAATACATTTCAACCAATCGAAGAGTCATTAAAATCGTGATTTCGTACATCTACACCATACCGTGACAGGCTACAACATGGACATGGACGGCCCATATATCCGTGTGAACGTAGCGGAGGCGTTTTATGCTGCAGTAAATCCGGTAAACTGCTGGACTGTGCACAGTTTGTTTACACGAATCGCTCACAAGTATTGCAGAGTAACATACTGCGGCTAGTTTCCACTTAAAATACACACAATAGCGTACGATGCCTTTCCTCTATATCCATCTCCGTCGACGTAGTGAGGAACTTATTCCGGTCTCGCACACAACTAGAGATATCCTCCTCTTCAAAGCGATTTATATCGTTCTCTCCTTAATATCTAAGAGCGTGTTTGTTTCTGTGTGATGAAATTTATCTCTTTTCAATGCACGCCGGATTTTTATCGTCCGAATCCGATGGGAATATGTATAAAGTAGTAGCCGATGACGATATTGTCTTTCAACCATATTTACTGATAGTGCGTTGCGGCCGAGAGATACGCTATTTTTTCTTCGTTTTCCTTTTCTGTTTTATGTTCAAGTTGTCGCTATTTGTTTTTGTTCCGTACATTTCGTAAAATTGCCTCCGCATTGTGTAGCGCGCCCTCTTCCGACCGTTTTCGTATACAATTGGGAATGATGATGCAACATAAAGTTTTCCCGTTCTTTTTTTTTCTCTTTTTTTTTGTCCCTCGATCTACAGCGAGGTAATTTTGGAGTATCTTACGTGTAGGTTGTGATGAGGCTCGAGATGAAATTGTTGATATAGCTACCGTACGGACGAGTTTAAATTTAATTGAAGTTGAAATATGATTCTCGCAGTTCAATTTCACGTTTTATTACTGCTAATAGTGATTGCCCGCTCTCTTAATTTCAACACCGAAAGATTCTTAATACTTTTTACTCTAGTTGGTTGGCGCAGGTTTGGCGGTAACCCGAAAATGTGTTATCCATTATTCAAATCAAAATCTCTGTCTATCTAATGTTCATAATATATCATTATGTAGATTATAAATAGTAAACGTCCAATAGAATAACGTAATTAATTAATAAAATGCTGTGGTATAGAAAGAGGAAGCAACAAACATTCCAATCGTAGCATAACATATAAATTTAGACGTTATCCAGGGACGCGATTCAATGAACCCGAAAACAGAATAAAACATCAATTGGCACGATTCACAAATCCTTAGTTACATTCACAGGACTGCCGCTGCGGCCGTAAAAATAACTTTTAGTCTGAAAGAACATTGCGAACATATTCGAGATTATGCAAATACTGATACCGATTTCCGTTCGTCGTTTGTGTTTTCATTAAAATATTACATGGGGATACTTTATTGTTAACTTGGCGAACTGGATCCGAAATTCTTGTGATTTGTTCTAGCTCCGTGACGCTACCGCGCGCTCCCTTTATTCTTGGCGCAGAACGGAGGTACGCATTTTCCACATTATAAATTCAATTCCGGACCGGCTTATTGAATTTACATGAACGTATGAGTATGTATGGAGCTAGTGCAAGATCTGCAATGCATATAATACATATTCCAAGTTGGCGTGTAATTCCTGGCGATCTCGTAAGGCGCCGCTGGCGCTGCTGTGAAAATATACGATCGGATTTGGACTACATATATACAGAAACAAGTTTTAATTAAAACCAATATTTCAATGGATTTTCAAATATTGCTTGAGTAATGCTGAACAGTTGAATTAACTGCTTTCGTAAAACTTTAGCTAAATGTGTCTATAAGTACTAATTCTTGTCAAAACTAAATTGTTCACTACCTAATTACTTTATATGGGCATATATTACAACATAAAAATAAAAAGTGTTTCCGCCCGGGATCGAACCGGGGACCTTCCGCGTGTTAGGCGGATGTGATAACCACTACACCACGGAAACATTTGTTTTATTTCTTTAAAAGTACTATAATATGTAAAATTTGATATATTTTGAAAATTATAAATGAAACTTAAATTTGAAGGCATTTATTTTCTTAATACAAACCATTATTTACAACAACCTTACAGTGTAGAGCCATATCAGAAGAAAAAAATTAAATCGAAAATTAGTAAACTCAGTAAAAAGGATGCTTAAACAGTGTGTGCTTTCTTATGACTCAATAAATGTAATTAATATATTTTTATTTATTTTACAATGGTCATTTCAAATAATATTTTGTTGGCTTTAAACATGCAGGCTGAGAAATTTAGTTTTCTTGTACTGATATTGAACTATTAGAAGCTCATCAGCAAACTGTATGTGGGCCAAACGGACCAAAGTTGAAAAACAAGAACGTATTCATACTAGTGTTAAGTAAAAAAAATTGAAGGTGTTTACCTTGTATACAGGAACCTTCAACAATGGAGCACAGTTGAGTAGTTCTCACCGATGTATGAACATTTTGTACCTTTACACCTCAAGTGCTGGTTAGTTTGGTGCTATTCAGAATCGGTAAGAAATATATAAGAGAAATAAAGGCAACCTTAAGGCAACCAGAGGCATATGAGAGCAATATTATTTTTTAATATTAATAATATTTATTATTTGACACGAATTAAATGTCAATTTTATTCCACTGACGAAGTTGTAACGAAAACCAAATTATATTGTAAAGGTTTTCAAATAAATTTGATCTGTAGTCGAATTAGAGTATTCTAATTGACCTAGAAGTGGAAAAAATATCAAGAAAATAAGATAATTAAAAAATACATAAAGGTAATAATAAAAATACTACTATAGTTGTTTATTATAATATTTTAATTTGTTTACATGTGAAATTTCTTAAAACAATTAAACATAATGAAACGCCACACTTGCTGCATTTAATATATGTACGTAAGCTTTTTACAATCTCTTTACATCTTTAGTATACACGTTGTGTGGCCTCTTCTTTTCAACTGAATCGGTGAGTGAAAGAACGGTCCATTTTTTTGATATTTTAAACTGAGATAGCCATTTTCTGAAAAATACGTACATCTACCAGTGGGCACACAAGAACGGTCTAAAAACCATTATAAATTATATCTTTTGCAGCGATATCCAGAAATACAGTGAGCGAAAGAACGGTCCATGTGATCGACATAGACCCTTCTTTCCCTCACTGCCGTAAATGGCGGTAGAAGCAGATGATCATCCATGGGCTTTGCTGCCGATAATTAGCGTAATAGTAACTGTTTAGTCACCGTAGAGGTTTGATGTATGAAATAGAGGTTATTTTCAAAAATAAGTAGTTTAGCTAGTGATGTGATTAGTAGCGATAACGAGGGAGATACACAACAAGGTAAAAAAAGACTTAAAAATGAACATAACTGGAAAAATGCGCAACAAAAAAGTGCACGTCTAGCTGGTAAATCATACACAAGTACATCAGGAAAAAATGTTGAAGCCAAGAAAACTGCAAAACCTTGTTTGTAAGTATTTTTCAGTAAAAAAGAACAAAATTCGCGCTTCTAAATCTACAATTGTGAGGACATTCGTCCCTTCCCTGTGACTGGAATTTTGGTACCTTGAAAAGGTTGATACGAAAATACGACAGAGGTTATGTTCCACACGAATATGAAAACATCATATTAAAAGCCAGAATTAACCGACCATTTCAGTTGAAGACAATGACTTACCAGGATATTATCAATTACAAAAACTGGTGGCTCCTATATTACAAAAAAACTTGTAAGGCTAACGAAACAAAAATATGTAAAGTGCTCTTCAGCGTTTCAAAGTATCGTCATTTTATTTATGACGTAACGACTCCAGGCCAAATAATTGCCGGAGAATTTATTGATGGGGCATTTTTCTCTACATTTCGACTATTAAAACCAAATATTAGTCCGAAAACTTCCGAATGTAAAACTGTATTCTGAACCTGTACCTATCAACGGGAACAAGATCAGGGACTTAAAGAAAATTCTACAGTATATCACGGGGGAAGATTTGAAATTTTGGTACCATATTGTATCGTGGAAAACTACATCTTGTGAAACTTCTGAATAAATTGTTTCAAATGAGAACTATAGTATATATTTTCTTTTTGTTTAATAACTGATAAAAAGGTATAAAAGAATTCAAAATCTGCAAGGAAACACATTAAATGCCAATGAGTGGAAGAAAGGTCCAAATCCATGACATATTTTTAACATTAGGGCCACTGTCAATCGTATTATTGGAGAAAATTTTGTGTAGGTACATTTTAAGGAACAACAGTAACAAAATGTCTGTGGAAACCATACTTGTATCGTTGTTTCGTATCAAGATAATTCGTTTTTTTCTTCTCCTGAAAATTCTCTGCCAATGGAATCGGACACTTCCTTCACTCACCGATTCAACTGTATTTGGGTCTCAATGTCATTCGAAGGTCTTCCACATTTTAAAATATTTTAACTTCCTTCTCTGTACAAGCAATCTACTATTTCAATTCTATATTCAGATAGAAAAGATATTTTTCATTTCGTGAGACCATTTCTTTACGATAGATAATCCAACTATTGACTAAAGTCGAATCAACTAAATGGTAAAAATCCTTACATACCACTTCTTCATCCGAATTTGAATTTTATATCGACCGATTTCTCTAAGAACTCCACGTCACCCATATTACGATTATATTATGTTTTGAATTCCTGTATAAATTTCGAACTTATATGCGTATCCGTTGACATCACTCAAAACAAATAATTTGGTAAGTACTGTTTTAGATAATGCTGTTCGTCCACACATAGATATGGTTCATAGGGAACTGTTTCAAAACTTGCGTTTAAAAAATCTACTACTGGTCTTATTTTATGCAGTCTGTCTATGTACATATTATGTAAGGCTCATCTTTTGGTTTCAAAGTCGCATTATCATTAAAATGTAAATATCTTTTAATTAGTTGAAATTGCTTTTGGCTCATACAATGCTTTATTTGATGTATATTTACCTTTTGAGACTAGTATGATTTTATACTTGGTAAATGTACTACTGATGTATAAATTATTATACACATGTACTTATTCAAATCTTCTATGGTAATATTGATAGGTTTTGATGGGTCATTTTGTATGCCATAAAGATTAAATTATTCTTTAACTATTTCGAAAGAAGTATGAAAAAATTGATATGGAGTATCAACTTATGCAAGTATATTTGGCAGCGTATTCTTTAAATGATAGCACATCCTCATTTAAAAGTAAATTTTTGTTGAAGACCATCGTTTTCAAATACTATATGATTCAAAATATTTTTTATAAGCGGTGGCTATGGATTACATATATTTGAAAAACGTATGGCTTACTTAGATCATATATATTACATGGATAGTGCTAGCCCATAAGAACTTATTACCGACTATGTTTCCAAGGTGATGTGCAACGTGCCTTTTTCGCATTCTCTTTTTTGTGAGTAAGCTATCACCAATGCTGCTGTCTTTCTCTGTACCCCTGATTGTCCGGGAAGCGCATATCGGACATGTCATATGTCATTGGGACGTTTTGTTGACAGGACTCGTACTGCTATTTGAAAATAGTTTTTCCTGCGAATTATTCCTTTACTTTTGCATTATAATTCACTTTTTTTACATAGTTTTAAGAGGGTCAGTTGAGTAAGTGAGAAAACAGATTTCACATTTGTTAATTGTTTGAAAATCTAAAAGTCGTACACTATGCAGTTTGAATTTCGCGGTTAAACTTGTTTCAATTTCACGCAATTTTAAGCCAATCATTTGCCTGAGTGATACAGAGTAAGCAAGGTATATAATGACTTTCATAAATAAGAACGAAAAGGAAGAATTTAATTTGTCTCTGGTATGTTGGAAACATAGTTGGGAACCTAACGCGGTATCCATGTAATATACATGATCTAAGATGGCTTAGCTTAATATCATTTACTTACCTGTCAAATGTGATAAATTCTAATGTCAGAATTCTGGTTAGCTTGAATGTTATATTGTCGTTGGCAGTAACTTATTATTGAATTATTATTGGTGTTTACTGATCAACAAAAAACATTCATTATTGAGTTATACTTTCGCAATGGATATGTCGCAAATGGTGAATGGAAGTATAGAAGTCAACCATGTTCACAAAAATTTCGTTTGAAACATCCAGACGTAATAATCGATGAAGCCGTATTTTATAATTACATTCTTTATCTGGTAAATACATTTCGTGATACAGGAAGTGTTTAACGAAAGAAAGGTAATGGCAGACGTACAATACATACAAAGAAGATTTATTATTTGCTAATACATTATGTTGACATTTAAACTTAATCGCATTTGACAGAGCGAATCAGATTCGGTCGGACGACTCGTCAACTCACTGACTGTCACTCACCAAACGACTTCGACTGGTTTACTTGTTCGTCCGGCAGTCTAAGCTAAGCCATGCCGTTTTAAAATATACGAAATCAGTTGATTACGTAAATACCATTCTTCTAATTCAATGTAATAAGTTACTACCAACGATAACACAACATTTTAGCTAACCAGAATTCTGACATTTAAAATTAATCACATTTGACAGACAAGTAAATGATATTAAGCTAAGCCATACGTTTTTCGAATATGCATAATCCATAGCCACCGCTTATAAAAAGTATTTTGAATCATATAGTACAATTGGCATCGTATTGAATTCAAAATTATTGTTTTCGTCGACTGATTGCTCAATATCATCGTCACTCATTGACCTTTGCGTATCTCACTACGGTACCTGCAATTTAAAAAAATTATATTTAAAACTATATCACGCCCAAATATATTCTTAACCTTAGGAGCAATACAATGCTACTTTTTTGAGAGTTACCTAACGTATTTCAAGAAAGATAATCTTGAACGTATAACATTACCCAACATAACCTTTTGGAACAATAAATTGTTTGGTTGCCTTAAGGTACCCCATTTCCTTACTTCTTACAGCTACATCTCTTCTTTTTTCCGCAGTTTTCTTTTTCTTCCTTTCGAAGACATCTGTAGAAGGATCATACAATACCAAATCTTTCTTCTTGTCAATTTTCATCTCATTTTAGGATCTCGTTGATTTCTCATATTAGGCTCCATAATGCTGACGACTAAAAAGTATTGTGATTATACAATAATTCCGTAATTTAAACAATATACACGTGGAGAAATATAGAAACACTCATTCACTTCTTAAACAGAGAGAAAAAAAAAATTACGTCTACGGATCAAGGTTTAGCACAAGTAAGATACTATAAAAATATTCTTGATACACATAATCACTAAATCACTTACACCTCTTTTGGGCAGCTAGAAAAATAGAAACGTTTCATATAACCTACATAAGGAAAAACAGCCATATCTCATATTAGGTGCCTATCTCGCATTAGAGTACTTTGGTGATAAAATGTCGAATTTTTTATTGTATATTTATTGTGCATTTTATTTTTATTTGTACTGTATATATTCTACAAAGCTACTCACGCTTGCAACATCTGTATAGACCATTTGATAGTTTAATCTTTCAGTATTTTACGGAAAAGCATTAAGACAGGGTTTGAGATTTGTACAAACGTACCTACTTTCAAATCTCTTTATTCGGAAACATTACAATCTTTCTAAAATCAAAAACGCCACAAAACCAAATATTCGTCACAATGTCTACACACTCACCGACAAATAATTGCAGGTTTACCACGACGACAACTTTTAAATTAACCACCCAATGCTCATCTCTATCATCTCCCTACCATTATTAATTAAGCCATTGCTGGAAAATCAAAGTTAAACCGTTTGCACAATTAGCCTTAAAACAAATACAAGCGAAGGAGCACGAGGAGACGTTAGGCGTTCAGTTGTGCATGAATTTCATTAATTATGCTGGAAATGAACCGAATTAGCAATTGGCGTGTGCGTTACGTGCTTAACCCACGGACGCACATATACAAAATAGGCATGTATGTGCTGGGAACAGCGAGGAAACACTGGTAACACTGAGTTAGTTAAGAGATGATGTAATTTTGTCCGTAATCTGATTGCCAACGGAAGATTTGATTATGATAATCAGAATTCCGCTGTTCCGCTTCTATTCGCGTTCTGCGGAGAAGTCTCTAGGTTGGAAAGGGTGAATTCTATGTAAGTACATAGTCGGTAGGTAGCTCTCCATCTCTTTGCTGCGGTCCTCCAAGGAATTGTCTTCAAATATATATACATTCATATACATATGTATACCTTATCGAATTATGTATATATGGGCGAAGACACTATAGAATTCCAAGAGGACATTCTAATAGTATTAGGGAGTATAATTTATGGTAATCGAGGGTAGAGGGGCTACACCAAAAAACGGGCAATAATGTTTTATTTATTACTACATAATTATTACTGGTATATGTAGTTGATACAAGATCTATCTATTTAAATTGCTTGAGTACAAAATGTGTTATTGCCAATCATCGTCACACTTCAGAAAAACATCCGCCGAAATCGATGTTACTGGCTCGAAAATGTCCATACGCTTTAAATTCCGGAGTCGGTTGATATATTACTTTATGCAAATGGATTCAATAATACAATCCTACGCAAAAAACATTACAGACCGATGCTGTAGCACAATGGGAAAAAGATAAAACGAACGTTACAAATACAATTTCGTATTCATAAAACCTAACTGGTGTACCAGAATACTTTCGAGTCTTATTTCCATCTGTGTAGTTAATCACCAGCAATGGAGAAACATACGTTTCAAATTCATTTAGACAACACATACACTCGCCTTCATGTTGCTGCTGTACTACTTGTATTTCAACTTTTTTTGTAGTTCTCGTGTAAATTCATGATATGAGCAATATTTCTAAAATAAGATTGAAGCAATTTACTAGAAATTTAAACTTATTATTTAGTTTTACCACATCGCAGCACCCATAAAATTTAATGATCAAAATAATAACAGTGATTCTAACTCTTAAAGGTAATTCAATCCTGTCTCGATCAGACATATGCAAATAAAACAGCGTATAATATATTCACGGATGAAGTAAGAAAACAAATAAAAATCCATGGAAAGGAAAGAGGGAATGGAATCGACATAAAACCATAAGCAATAACAATAAACATTCTTATACATAATTTAAACATTAGGTAACCGCCTAAAGTGTAATAGGACCGTTCCAACCCGGAGTATGTATGCATATTGGGTCATAACGGCGGTTCACATTTAGAATCGTAACAGAAATTGAATCTAATAATTCAATCATAATGATTCATTTTGAAACGTCGAGAACGTAACGGCTTCTGTTTCCTATCTCGTTTCTGATTTGTTTTCGGGTAGTTGCTCCTACAACAAAAACTATACTGTTCCTATCGCGATATGTGTCAGTAATCGATGTGGTCAGCTATGAGTTATGACAATCTCCTAAGCTATTCATCTATCATCTAATAGGTAAAGTGCTCTGTTATTTAATTTTGGGGCGACTAATGCGTCTTACTTACTGCGTTAGTTGATCGAAGATGGAAATAAAAGATATGTATTAAAAATGTTTGGGTAGCCACAGTAAGTAAATGACCAGAGATTTTTTTTAACGATCTTATCCCATTAAAGCCCACATTTTTTGAGTACAGAAGTAAATTGTTCGGCGACATATTTTACAAGGGTGATATTTTGAATTACCCTTTTCAACGATATGGTCCTTTTCATCTTTGCGATTCTCTTCTAAAGCTGGTGAACACGAAGAGAACTTCTTACTTCAGACGTTAGTCAAAACGATTTTTGCAAATATATTGCGCACTGTCTTCTAAAATCTAAAAGAGGTATGTCCATAACCATCCTTGCACACAGCAAATATCAATCATCCATGCTAGGTATAACCACCACCATTTCTTTGAATGTGCACGACATCTTATAGTTTGCAAAAAATTGATCCGATATATCTACCCCTCCCATATTATCATTATGGCATGACCCAATTACTCGCCATTGGGTATGACGGGGTACACAGAAGAAGCCTCCTCGAAGATTGCGCTTTCTTGCAACCACAATCGGGCGTACCCTGGAAACGTTGAACGTGTTCAACGGTTAATTCTTCTAACACCGGATCTCCGATAAACGAGGATAAACGAATATGAGCAATGTCGTTACAACAAGCCTGCCAAGGAGGCCTTTCTCAAGGCCATTCTTGGTTACGATTTCAATTAATATTGAAGTAATTTCTAGTCTTAAGGCAGTTTTATTGGCGGACATGTGCAAGCAAGCGGAATGCGACGTGCTCCTGGTACAAGAGACCCACCGAGGCATCACGCGGAACAGACCAAGGGTGGCTGGCATGAGGTTGGTTGTTGAGAGACCGTATGATCAGTACGGGAGCGCCATTTTTGTCAGGCCTGGTATTGACGTCATCTCCACCTCCATGACAGATTCAAATAATATCGAGCTTAGGGAGCAAAATTTGTAACTTTATTTTATATTATTGTTTATATTACAAGAAAACCTGTAGAATTTGTCATCTTTATGCTATTAATTACGTTTCTTCATATCAGTATGATTTTTTTTTTCAATAGAACAATAAATATCCCTAAAATCTCCACTCCCTTTATATTTACTTCCTCAACTGTATAATGATGTTGAATCCTTTAGAGGACATTGTTTCCTCTTTTTCCATATTCGGTAGTCCTTCCAAACGTGCAGCCCATGAGTTCGCCATGCTAGAGATGCCTGTCTCCAGGAGTTCCTTCCCTGCTCTCCGATTAACAATTTGTTTTCTGAATGTGTTGATACCTATATCTTCTCTGTTTCACTACGGGCTCGATAACGCCCAATTTCCGATCAATAGTCTCTTGGATTTGCAAAAACTTTTTCTGATTTTATTCTATTTTCAGTGGTATTCAGTCGATTGAAAATGTGTGAGAAATTAAAAAATAAAATCAGGAAATGTATAATTAATTTTGAAAAATATGCAGAAATATGAAATCCAAACCACATTGTTACAGAGCATGCGACGAGTGGCTATCAACACTTGCAAAACATAACCAAACTTTATAGTTTGCAAATATTCTAAATTCTCACATGCATACGTGCCGGTACATATTTACATTTTGATAAACCGACTGGGGGGACACGGCCGAAATTTATACACCAGCAAATACATTAAATTTCGCCACTAATGCTCTTCGAATGCAATATTCATTTTGCGTAGCCAATTCAATGGAAATTCACAAAATATGTATATACATACATATGTACATATGGAGTACGATGCAAAATAGTTGATTTACCACCACCTGTGCAATGTGCATGGTACAATGAGCACGTGTGCCCTGCGTTATAATTAATGCACTCGCCGATTTGCCACGGGAGTATATGAACTTAAGCGGTGGTGGGGTGCAGTTTACAATTGACAGACTCTAACTTAGCGACGAATTTGTAATTAGGGAAGTTGGAGCATCCGATTTAATTTGACGTACGAGTTAATACATTGGAATAAAGGAGCGATAACAGGGTCGTACTTGCAATCTAAATTCTAGCATTATCATATTATTTTTATGTACATAAATAGGGCATTGAGGTCTTGACCGTTTAAGATGTGGACAGCAATCGCCTTAAATTAAAATCTAGCACAAATAACAACGATTTACTTTAATCCAATAGATCAACGCAAATAAAAACGTTAAAGGCGTGATTTACCGAAACAGGCGAACGAAAAAGTTTCCGCAATGTCGGATACGATAAATTCTGCCAACGATAATCCGTAGCTTACTTTGCGCGACAGTATATTGGATACTGTGTATTTACATTGGAATTTATGATGTAATATCGATGAAATGATTTATGATAAAGTAAACGTTTCGATTACTTCTGCAAATAACACAATTCTCAATAATATATTTTTGTTTATTTCAACATATTTGTTTCTATGTATTGACTCGATAAATATTAGAAAATAAATTTGGCGTACGCTCAACTATTACGTTTGTAGAACTTTATAACTGATCCTCATACTATAAAACGTGAGCTTATAGCAATAAATAAAACGTTTCCGGAAATATGAAACGTTCACGGAAGCCGATCTTAAAAATAAGATCGGAGCGATAAATTGCATAGTTATGCGTCGCGTCGCACGAGAATCTATAAACAAGTTGTTTTAATAGTGCACAGAACCTCAAACGTCTGGAAAAGACATCGAAGTCGACAATTTATATGCTGCTCGCCCAGCATGCTCCTTATTAACTTAAAATGTATGACACCACTGTAACCGACCATGATGTCAGATGAAAAATGATAAAATTGGCGCAGCAACATCATATCAGAACAAGTTGTTTGTACGTGTATATTGTATGTGTTTGTATATTGCGAAAAAAATAGTGTCGTAAGTTTCTTCCTCTTCTTTCATTCATTTTTCTTGCTTATAAATTCGATCTTAAGCACGCAAAATGTGAACTTGTATTATTGTGTTTTATACCGACAAATTCTAAAATTAAATGTAACAAATGTGCATAATTAGGTTTCGTAACTGTCCCAGTTTGTTTTAATACTTGTACTGAGTAATTTTTGTCTGTATTAGGTGTCAGTCTGAATCCACTTGACTGTTTATTCTGCGCAACCATTGAAGACCCACCTTTTCTAGACGTGACGTTAGAGAGTTAATTAAAACTTATAATTATCGTCCAACCAAATTGCAGATAATGTTACCAGCAATGTCCAACTACCTTCTCACACTGATCTTGCCAGCTAGCTGGCCAACTACGCAATTCTTGGACCCGCAATCAACCTGATTTCTAAATTGACAGCAAATTGTTTAAAAGCGTTTTTAATAGTTTAAAGGAGGCAATTTTTTCGAGCTTGCAGTTTCATAACCTCAACTTTTGTCGCTCTTACCCAGAACAAGGGAGCATAAATGATTTCTACTCTCACAAAAACGGTATCTACATGTTTTTTTGAGAACCAGATTGAATCGACTATTTGCGTTATTGATCTAAGATCTTTGTAATAATTAACAACCTATCAGGAGCTACAAGTTTTCCTCAAGGAGCTCTAGCTTGATGGAGTATATCCTAATGGTGTCCTGCAAAATAAAATAGTTTTCAAGCTCCTATCATTCAAGTAAGACTTGTTAATTCTAAAATATAGAGATCATTATGCTTTAATAGGAATTTTTCAGAACCTGATAGGACATAGCCAGGAAAATGGCCGATGACATTTAGTAAGTAGATTTTATCATTGCAGCACTCGCATTATTTCTTCATTTAGAGACATAAATCTTCAATTAACAATAGATCTTAAGAAGCCGTTAGAAGTAAGCACTCACCACACCACAAAAGAAAAATGAATAAATTAATGTTTGCATCTATAGCTTTACATGCACATCACATAAAATAGCTGAAATCAGAAATGTGCCCAAATTGCTAATCTAATTCTCTTTTTATTAAGTTGCTCGTCTAAGCTTTGGCCTTGATACCTCAAGTTCGGAAACTGTTTGAAGTGTCAACGACATCACCGAAAAATTCAAGAAAAGATATTTTAATTTTTTTTTAATACTGAATTGATTTTAATCATTCTCCAAACATATCAGAATTTTCAGAACAAACAGGCCAAAATGGGGCCAAATCCGTTTCACCAGATGTTACTTGAACCATTTTCGGTAAAACTTGCGTAATCTTAATATTAAAGAATCATACTTCTTAAAGTGTGGATTGTAAATAGAAATTCTTCACCCGCCGCTTATATAGCAAAATAAATCCTGCCTTATTACGTAGTACGCTACTAACTAGTAGCTACTAGGATGGTATTAGAATCCTACTAACCAATCGTATTCGTAGACGTACATTTAGAGCGTGCTAAGTAGTAGAATGTTAATAGAGAAACATATATGGCAACAAGGCAAAAATCATGCGCATTATGCATCTAAAGATTTTGACAGAATCTGGCATAGATTTTTCGCTCACTAACAAATTTATTATTTGACGTAAGCAGTAAAGTTCTTGTAAGATTCCTACAAAGTATAAAAAGTGAGCAATGCTCCAAATCACTGTAATACATTGAAGTAAACATAAAACAAACATTTTTTGGACATCTTTTTTGATAAACTCTCCGATCTAATGGAAAGATATAATTTGGGCCCTGAAAGCATCTATAATTCAGAAGTGGCTTGTCCACTGTTCATGCTCCTGTTCGAATTATAGCGCCAAAAGGAAAAAAAAACAAGTGGGCGGTATGACATCAGGTGAACGAGGTCAGAACATTACTATAATATGTGCTGTTAACGCAATGGGAAATTCTATTCCACCTGCATTTATATTTCCCAGAGTCCACTTCAAGGAACATATGTTGAAGGGCGCTCCAATAGGCAGCGTCGGTATGGCAAATCCTAGCGGTTGGTCAAATTCATATATTTTTTAAGAATATTTACATCATTTCGTATAATTCGCCCGAACAAGCTAAGAAACTAAAACTCTGTTAATCTTAGATAACCATGACAGTCATATCTCAATCGAGATACTAAACTTTGCGAAAGCTCATGGCATTGTCATGTTGACATTACCTCCATACACGAGCCACAAGCAGCCGTTGGACAGGGCTGTCTTTGGACCACTTAGAAAGTACTATAACACGACCTGCAATGAGTTGGCTTCTCTCTAAGAGTGGAAAACGCTTTACGATGTGGCTGAATGTGCAGGGAAATTCGGATTTAGAGTTTCGGGAATTTTCCGCTAAATAGGAACGTGTTTGGAGACCATGAATATTTAAGTTCATTTGTGACGGAGAGGCCTTTGGAGCCAAGTGTAGACATTGCCTCTGGAGAGAAAAGATCAAATTTCCAAACTTCGCAACCAGCAGAAGAAGAAGATAACTTGCTCACAGGTAGGTAATAAGGCTCTCTCCTGACCGAATAAGACCATTTCAAAAGCTCAAGCAAAGGAAGGGGGTAGCCGTGGTGCCCGGAAATTAGGCAGATGTAAAATCCTCACAGACACTCCAGAGAAAGATGATGAAAACGATATTTTTAATGGTGAAATAAAAGATTTCTATGTCTGACGTAGTAATGTGTCTACCTCCGCCTCAAGCTGCTGGAGGAACAGAAAGAAGAAGTAAAGTCATGTATTTTTCAGTGGATTGTCCACTTATAATGTACAGTAATCTGGTGTCCTATGGTACACTGATGTTTGTCCCAAGGTACACTGTATATGTATACCTTGAGACAAAGGCATATTTTTTTAGAATATATATTGCGTCTTTTATATGTATTATAATAGCCCCACGTTGTTGGGTCAATTTTATAATAGCCACTAACTTACGAATTAAAATCTTTCTTTAGCTTGAGACTCTGCTTTGATGTTCAGGTTGGTGTTTATAATGTCTCTCAGGGGGGAAGGTTCGTTTACGTCTCGAGGTTCTCGCATTTACTCAATAAAAATCCGTGTCGTAGATAACAACTTATACTTTATTTAAACTTACACACAAATGAAAATAGGTAAATAAAAATGAATGCCTTTGTATCAAAAAATAGTTAAATTCATTCAACTCAAAAAAAAAAACTAAATTCAACGTGGATTACATAAATTGTTTCTCTATAAGGAATAATGGTTCGTATTATTATGAACTGAGGTTGATTTGAACCAATAACTGGATGGCGCGCTCTGCCGGTCTATAACTGAGTTAATTGTTACTTATTTTTTCAAATTAATTATCTAAATGCGAAAGAAAAGTATTATAGCCGGACAATTTCAATAATTTAATTCAGCTCACAGGTAATAATGTTCCTTAATAACTGACCTTGGTTTTTTCTTTTTAATTTATTTTAAATTTTGGCTGAAGTTCTCCGACGATTCCTCTCGATATCGCTAGATGGCGTCGTTCTCGTCTATCCGGCCAGGTAAACGGCGGAATGTCAGGTGTGGTCTGGACCGGTCACCCAGCTGTTCTCTCCCTTGGATGGTTTTTCCTCGCAAGTAACGAATAATCGAGCTTGTTTTGTGGCTTTCTCGATGGTAATTCACTGTGATGTTTATCTGTCACTTCTGTTCAGGATATCTTAACCTCAACTGTCACTGGTACTCGCTTGTTTTCTAATTTTTATGTATTTTAGGAGCAAATTCGTACGTGGTGTCTCCTTTGAAGGCTAATACGAGAATGATGCGAATTTGTTAATGCATTCTTCAAGTTTTTTCGCAAATCCGGTGCTCTAATTGGCTGATGAGTGGCGTCGTGAAAATAAACAAATGTGAAACGTTTTGCAACTTCAAATTCCCAAAACTAACTTTTTATTCTCTTTTTGGATCTTCAAATGATGGTGAAATTCGTGTTGTCCATATTCCAAAATATCTACTGGAGAATTTTTGTCAATTGGAAATGCTTCGTCTTGTTTCGGATGTTGGAAGATGCAATGAGAAATTCTTGTGAAAATTGGCCTTTTCGTTGGAAATTGATGTTGGAACGTTCTTGCTGATGTTAATACCTTTCTTTTCATACCAAATACATCTGTCATTCGGTGTTTTTTTCAAGAAATTACGTTTTGTGAGTTTTATGTCTTACGTCAAAGTGAAATTTTACGAACCCTCATTTCTTTTAACAATCTTTTCATAACAATGTATTTCATGAATTAGAATATTACAATAGTGACTCTTTCTGCTGAATTATGTTATTGATTATTTTATTTTTAGATCGTAATCAGAGTTTGAAATCGACATTTTGACATTTGTCGAGTGATTTTCCTTATCTCTGACATTTACTAATAGGAACTTTAGTTACAGGCGTAAAATTATGCCAAGGCAAGTTTTTTATCTTATTTATAAAGAAAATTTTAAAATTAGGTGCAACGATTTAGTTATAATTCGCCTTTGTGAACGGTGAATGTCATCATATCTGGTATTGTATCCTTTTATTTGAGATTTTTGAATGTGAGTTGGGTGTCTGAGCTTGTGGCAATGTTATACTATCACAATATCCATAAAAATTAATACCACAGTTCTGTTTTATTACGATAAAATCTTTTGTTTATAATTGGGTGCGTTCAGCAGAAGCAAATTGTTATCGGTAGCACACCCTGATGTGATTAGATTTAATTTAAATTTTGACCAATCATACCCAGAGTGCTGCCAATCAATTTTGCTGCCCA
>SMLS01061167.1:0-17143 GCA_004785975.1 Popillia japonica
GGCGTTTGAAAAACCGCATACCTACATACGGTACCCGTCATTTTAGAGGGGGCTTTTATCTGAGATCTTCCAACAAGTTCGTTGCAAGTGTATTTCCTCTCGGGCCACGGTAATGCATATTGTAGATTCGCAGATAGTGTCAGCTAGACGGCGCGGTGCACAGGTCCTTCGCTAATGTAGAATGTATGTTTATGGATATATTATATTAAAAGACTTGCTAATCATTTGGAGATAGAGTAAAACTTTGCTTAATTATAAGGTAGATATCATCTCGGTTGTTCATTTTGCATATAATTTACGCTGAAGTCGTTTCAGTTTTCTTCGGGTTTAATCGGTAAGTGATACGCGATCGATAAATTTCTCGTTTTATTTCTGCACTTCTGTGTGAAGGTTATACTTTTCAGTACAATTGCAAGTATGCAGACATAGGTGTAGAGCGAAAATTGTAATACTAGCAATATTTAGAAACTTGAATAGCGAGAACGTGCTTAACTACGCTGTTGGAAATTAAATTCAACATTCATTCAAATAACTAAAATAATATATGGTACAGATGCAGGTCTGTAAATAAACTTGTAAAGTAAAACTGATTTATCTAGAGCGCGTATTAAATTTAATGCTGTGGAACGAATCACTGGCAAGATCACAAAGTAATAAGAGAAAATGTACCTACAGTTTGTAGTTATATTTTCCACGCCATTCATTTTCGAAGGACTATATAGTCTATCTTCTCGGAATACTATTCAAAATTGTAACCACTATGGAGCGTTTCCTCAAACATTAAAGAAGAGAGAATTATCTACTAGACTAGCCAGATTGGCCTTACTCTTGGAGTGACTCAACTCGATCGTTTTCGAACATAAATTTTTGTAGAGATAAAGGGAAAAGTTTTGACGAGGAATGTGATTATCAAAAGTGCTCCGACCTAGTTACCACTGGGCTAGAAAAGAAAGGTCTTTAATTTCTTAGATAGAATTAATTCAGTTCAAGCTAGCGATATCTAGGCGAAGACTGTAGGGATTACCTAGGAAATTAAAACTGATTTAGATATAAATTTATTGAGTAAAATATTGTGTTAGCTTGGCAAGCTTCACGGTTAAAAATAAGATTACAGTTATCTCGTCTGGGGGCTTGTCTCTTTGCACAATTGTGCTGAACGCTTAACGCAAGAAATCTTTGTTTTTTTCCATCTGAAGATAGCTCACATAAGGCACAGTTTGTTTCTGAAGTTTTATATGATTGAGGTGTATCATTGAGCTGTAACATTTGCTTCTTCCTCTATTTGCCTACCAATTATAATCTTCTGATTTGCAGATTTTATTTCCATTCTTAGTGGTTTGGTGAGTCTTCGCCCTAGACCATAGAATTGACACCACCTTGGTCAAGCATGCTGTAAAAATTTCTTAGTGGCCATCGATAAGCTTTGTAGCTAACAGTATTAAAGTTTTGTTTTCTTCCAAGCCAAATTGTGATGACAAAACCGGATTGCTTCTATTGGGAAGAAAGCATACTGGGATTTTCAAACTTTTTTGACCTCATCAGTCTATGATACTAAAATTTGGGCTGACAAACAGTTCTCCTTTGGATTCATTTCTTCGATAAATTGTTCAACTACGAACTACAAATCATAAGTGCTAGCCACAACCACAACTGGCACAAATATCAGCTCCTAACCAACCATCTGATTAAAAAAGTTGTAGCTTGAAACGTTCTGATTTTATGAATAATCACCGCCACTAAGATCCATATAAGGTACCTACTCCTTCAACAGAGTCCTTTCATTAAGGAAATCTTAATAGACTACTTATGAAACAAGACAGATTAGGTTGGGACACAATTTAACTACCTAAACCTCTATGGATGGACCAATGCACCATTTAACTAGGTTTTTAACTTATTCTGAGATTCAAACCACTAATCGCTTTAGAAATAAAATGTCAATCTCGTTTAGGGATTGGTTCATAATCTGATTATTGCTTTTAAACCGCTGTCCTCAAAAAATGTTACTTCAAAACAGTATTAACCCACCCTCTCTCGCCTAACAAAAGTACGCTTACACTGGAACCTGGTGGAGCCTATTCTCACATCATTTTACCAAAATATTGGGCAGTCAATCACTTACTACACAATTAAGAAATCTGCCTTGCATCAATTTACCGAAAAGTGGACGGCCTCCAGTTTGGGCCCCACATGCAATAAACTCATGCAATCTGCTCAAGACATACATAGTTGGAACGTCTACACGCAAGGTAGGCCGTAGATTTGGAATTGCTCATTGGACTGTTGGGAGAATTTTGATTAAAAATGGATTAGAGAAGTTTCCATAGATTTATCCGAGCAAAACATTCACTGCTGAAGAAGCTGTCAGTAATCTAGAATCTGAAAAGAAGAATTTCGGTTACTTTAAGAGAATTGTTACCGATGGAGGAATTGCGTTCACATCTGGGCAATTCGTTGACTATTGTTACAATTGTTCTTAAACAAAACATACCAACGATTAATTGATACCAAGTCAACCGAATTGCTTTTTGGATAGCGTTGGAAAAATATGACAGCGTTTAATGACGATAGAGACAAAGTGCGTATAGAGGCTAAAGGAATTATTAGAAAAGACAAAAGACTGATAAAATTGGTGAATTAGTGGCTATTAAAAGGACTTAATTGAGTACTCAAAATTCAAGCTAAAATTCCGAAAAATGACCGCTATGCCGTGGGAAGAATTGGAACATGGATGGCATTGGAATCCAATAGATTCTGAACGTGCTCTTGAGGAAGGTGACAGCCCCAGAGGCGATTCTAAGGAGATTGCTAATCTGATTAGTCTAGAGGACTAGCAGGCTTCTTCACCAGACAACACAATAGGATTCAGGGACAAACCCAAAGTCAGGAACTTGGACTCATCCTTTACACTGCACTCTTATAAAATCCAATTTTTCTTGTAAGTCATGAAATTCACATGATTACCGAATTCTAGATATTTGTCCGTAGAAGCATGCCTTTCTGACAGCTCATTACGGCGGTCATTACAAATTTCACAGCCTTCAGCCTTGAATCTTGATGTCTCTCAACTATATTATAGAGGAAAAGTCCCTGAGTACATAGGTACAAGCTTTTATCCTAACGCGCCCTATCTTCTGAGAAAATCAACGTTGTTTGGCACGTTCTCTACATACCATTAATGTTTGTCTCTGTACAAATACTTAAGCGTTCGTAGTGTAGTGGACTGGATGTATGCCTACGAGCGTGCTGACGTGCGTCGTCCTGAATTGCCGTTTATTTTCTGATCTGCTGTAGCAAATTTGCAAACTATTTTGATTAACAAAAATTTGGCATTGATGGAAAAATTACCGGCAAAAGTGTTTCCAATCACTTCCGAAATGTAGGATAACTCATGTAAGCAGAAAAAAAATGTTGGTGTCTGTAAAAGGTTTTTACACACGACTACCCTACTATGTCCCTTAGACCAAATAAGCCGATTTAAGTAAACTTATTTGGTCCAAAGTAGCTTAGTTTGGGCGCTATACGACCTTGAAGTTAAAATTTTAAAATCGTTTTTTTAATATAAGTTCAAAACGACTTATGCGATTTTACTAAGATTTGGCATGGTCAGTTAGTAGTATTGGACAAATATTTTGAGAGAGTTTCAAGAAAATACCAATACCGGAAGCTAATGAAACACGCATGACCATTATGAGAATTAACATATTTCTTTTTGCTGTCTGTAGTAGATACATTACCTAATTTTTATTCGATAGTGTATTCAAAAACGATTAAATTATGTCTCATGTAAAATTTTCTTATTTTTATTCGTTTTCGAGAAAATTAAAAAAAAGTACTCGCCGTGGGTTGGAAAAAAGTAAAAAATAATCCAGTCGCCTATTATTTCTATCATTAACAAATGAATTTCGCATGGCGAAATCTACTGCTCAAATAAAGACTACAAGTAAACGAATAGGCATAGAAAAAGGTCACTGTTTCGGAGATTTTTATTTACTACAAAAACGGCACTTTTTATAAGAATTGATTACTCTAATGGTTTTTGCGAAATTTGTATTTTAATAATTCGCATTAGGCAGTGGCGTAGCCAGAATTTTTGTTTGGTAGGAGCCCAAAAGGGTTGAAGAACTAAAAAAGGAACGAAAGTTTTGAAAAAGTATCTTTAACATTTTTAAATCATCCAAATTCTGATAGTTGTCATAGTTGATAATAAATAGTTAATTAACTACTCACTTTTATTTAAAGAAAGAAAATAAAACCAAATATTCTAAGACTTGAAATAATAATAATAATTATACTAAAAAGTTTAGTCGCCTCTTACTTTTTGTAGCAAACATGTTCAAAACAACATCATGATCAATTTTTAAATTTCGATGAATCGACAATAACGCTAAACCAGTTAAACGATCCTCAGTGATTTTATTTCGTAGGTATGTTTTAAGTCGTTTCATTGTTGAAAAGCTCCTCTAGACTGATGCCGTTGAAACAGGTTATTTCATTTGAAAAATAAATGTATAACTCGCAACAAACATTTATTTTCAATACAACAAATAATGCTCTAACAGTTACAGAGACCTACAACCGACTACCGAGAACCTGTTTACCACTGCGCCTGTCAGATGTAGTGTGAGTGTGCACTGTGCAGTGTTGCAATAGATACTTATTTCCCTCACATCTATTAATATTTATCGTTTCTAACTACTGAAAAAGTTTATTTTAATATTTTTCAATAAAATTCGATTTGTGGATATAGTACAATTTCGGGAGGGGGGAGGGGGAGGGGTTCGGGCCCTCCCCTTGGCTACGCCACTGGCATTAGGTTATTTTACACAAAACTTATTAAAAGAAAAATAATTGCAACATGAACACAAATATATAATAAATATGTGACAAAAAATGTAGAAAGTGTTCTCTATTTACACGCATATAAAGTTTTATACGACCAAGAAAATTAAACTGTACTCTTTGCAAAATTTCTCCATCACTTCTAAGGTCGTTTATTGCATGTTAAATACGTTGCCATAGTTGTGCTTCATTAGCCACAGATGTCTTGTAAACCACGGACTTAAGATATCCCCATATAAAAAAAAATCAGCTGGAGTTAAGTCTGGAGAACGTTGTGGCTAATTTACAGGAACATCATTATCTCTACCTATCCACTTGTTTGGGTATACTTGATTTAGGTAGTTTCGAATATCTACTGAAAAATGTGGTGGAGCTCCATCGTGCATGTACCACATATCTCTTCGAAGTTGTAGAGATAAATCGTCTAACAAATCTGGCAATGTATTTTGTAAAAATTGGAAGTAGATGTCTCCCGTTAATCTTTGTGGAAGAATAACAGGACCAACAATAAAATTACCAATTATTCCAATCCACACATTACGTTTAAATTTGTGTTGAAAATGATTTATCTGTATGGCATGCGAGTTTTCAACTGCATAAACGTGGTCGTTATGGAAATTAGTTACCCTTCTTCTTGCGAAACAAGCTTCATCCGTAAACAAAATAGTGTTGCCAAAGTTTAAATCTGCTTCTCTTTGCCCATTAACAAAAACCCAGGCGCATTTCGGGATCCTGTTCTAAAAGATCTTGAACTGCTATTTTATGGTATGGATATAGCAACTGTTCTCTAATTACTGCGCGAACGACATCTTTACATACTCCAACTTCCCTACCTATTCGTCTAGTAGTTATTTGTGGATCTTCTTCAACACGTTCTAAAATTTCTTCTTCTAGTTCAGGAACGCTTACAAAACGCTGCTTTCCATAATGGGTGACTTGGTATTCGACGATCTGCAACCCTTTCAGAATACACCCTAACACACTCTCGAGTATTGCCTTCACAATATCCAAATAATAATAATAATAATAATAATAATAATAATAAACCTTTATTGCTATAATTACACACAGTTAATTCAGCAAACGTCAGACAAAAAAAGAATGAAAATGAAAAAAAAAAAAGACAATCGTAATCAATATTATATACAATTATTTATAATTTAAATAGTCTTCTATACTATATGGTTCTATGGTACATAACAAGTTAAATATATCATTTCTGAATGCATACAAATTATTTACATTTCTGATATTGTCAGGTAATTTATTAAAGAACTTGATGCCAGAGTATGCTAGACCACTCTCACTCCGCGTCAGCATATGTATTGGATAGCAGTAGCGATCCCCATGCCGAGTGTTATATTCGTGTTTAGAGGTATTTTGCACGAAGAGTTGTCTATTCTTAAAAAGAAATATCAACACTTCAAAAATATAAACGCCGAAAACGGTCAAAATATTATTACCTTTAAAGTGGCCTCTGCAAGATTGCATGAAATTTAGTTCATACATTGTGCGTATAATTCTCTTTTGAATTTTAAATAGCTTGGGAAGATCGCTACTACCCCTCCCCCCCACATAGTTTCTTACACAGTATATCTATGTGGGCCTTCCATTTGAGAGACTCATCCATCGTAACCCCGAGCAAGCGAATATTCGATTGAGTAGTGTATTGACAGTTGTTGAACTCTATGTAAGGAGGATAGTTTTGCTGTGCCAGTTTAAAGAATATTATATTTGTTTTGTTATGGTTTATATATAGGTTATTTTGGTTCAACCATTCCTCGATTTCTTTCATACAACCGCTGGCCTCCTTTTCAAGGTGGTTATATGAACGAGCCTCAACCAAGAAGGCTGTATCGTCAGCATAGTTCATGGTAAAAAGATTGTCGCTGCTAGCACACTTTAGAAAATAAATATCGTTGAAGTAGATTAGAAATAATAAAGGTCCTAAAATACTTCCTTGAGGTACGCCCTTATTTATTGTTTTTGTTGTGGAATACACTGTTTTACCATCTTTAGTCAAAGAGACTCTTTGTTGTCTATTCGATAAATAACTACGAAACCATTCGAGAGCATCACCTCTAATTCCGTAGTGCTCTAGTTTTTTGAGTAAGGTTTCATGTTCGATGCTATCAAAGGCTTTAGATAGATCTAGAAATATACCACATGGGATATTTTTATTTTCCAGTGCAGATAGAATATGATTCGTGAAATCAAATAGCGCTGTTTCAACGCTCTTTCCTTTAAGAAAGCCATGTTGAAATTTGCTAATTAGATTATGCTTTATGAAAAATTTTATTAGACGCTCATAAACTACCTTCTCAAATAATTTCGAGAAACCTGTTTGTAGGCTTACTGGTCTATAGTTATTCATATCATCAGAGCAACCCTTTTTATAAACAGGTATTATTTTAGCATTCTTTAAATGATCTGGAAAGCACCCTGTTAAGAAAGAATGATTGATTATATGTGACAAAGGCAGAATGAAACTGTCAGGACAACGTTTGAGAAACTTTATGGGTATACAATCAATTCCACATGAATTGGAATTGTTTAATGTCTTAACAAGTGTTATAAGCTCTTCACTTGAGGTGGGAAATAAGTAAAACGAAAATGGATTGTAACTAATATTAGCGACACATGTATTCGATTGGTTCTTAATATTACTATTTGAAAAAAAAATCATTAAATTTATTTGCCAGGTATTCTAAGTCAGTTTCTGTGGGTAGTTTTATTTCCTTATTTTTGCCCATGTAAGAATTAATAATACGCCACATATCCTTGTTTATATTGATAGAGTTCAACAGCTGGTGTTCATAGTGCTCTCGCTTAGATGCATCTATTGCACTATTATAGAGTATTTTTTAATAGTTATACGTCGGTATATATTCAGCATCGTAGTTGGACACAAGTTGTAACGTTGCAACAAGTTCTCTAAGATTACGTACGTTATTAGCCATTGGGAAAGAATGTTTCTTCCCTACAAATACATTTTTAACAGGGAAATGTGCATTTCCATACCATACCAATAGCATATCGGTATATTCTGCATTGCTGTATTGTAAGGCAATGATAAATTACGAAAAGTTAAGCTTTGTAAATTATTATTAGAGCATTTAAGAAACTTTTGAACACTAATGACAATTCAGGTATTTTAGATTTGACATTATTATTTAGCCATGCGAAATTATAAGCGACTGGATTACTCTTCTTTGTTTTTTTCGAACGCACGACCATAAGCACTTTTTTTCGTTTTTCTCGAAAACGAATAAAAACAAGAATGTGTTACAGCAGACATAATTTGATCGTTTTTGAATACTTTATCGAGTAAACATTATTTCGTGTCTCTACTATAAACAGCAAAAATTATAATATATATAATAATTTTCATAATGGTCATGCGTGTTTCATTCACTTCCGGTATTGGTATTTTCTTGAACCTTTCGCAAAACATTCGTCCAATAATACTAACTGACCATGCCAAATTTTATTAAAATCACATAAGTCGTTTCGAATTTATAATAAAAAAAAACATTTCAAAATCTTAACTTCAAAGCCGCATAGCGCCCAAACTAAGCGAGTTTGGACTAAGGTAAGTTTGCTTAAATCGGCTTAATCTGATCTAGGAATACGTGGTAGGCATGTGTAAAGAACTTTTACAGACACCTTGTATATGTATGTACGTGTGCAGATACACAGTTCCCCACTGCTTAGAAGCGTAGGCTGTTAAAAATAAACAAGCAAATATTAATCTCTTGGTATATCTTTTATATTACGTAACCGTGATGCAATCTACGGTGCGTAACATGTTCTAAAACATTGTTTCGAAAATAACTTAAATCAAAAACTGAGAACGTATTATGTACTTACATACGTGCTACGTATCCTATAATGTAGATCCATTATTTTATTTTTATTGTTATTATTTCCCATTAATAAGACTATTGTATAAACAATTAAAATTGTTCTCCGAATTTAATTAAAAAAAATTAACACAATTTATAGAATCAAACAATTTGTAGCCACTACGTCAAGAGATCAACAATCATGAAAACATCTAAGATATGTATACCTAATTAGTAGGATATGAGCTGCACATTAGTTAGTGTGTTGTGCAGATCATTACGGATAGTTTGTGGCTATAATTAAAAGCAACGGACATATAAATTATGCCCTAATTCGCGGTGAAGATATTCATAAGGTTATAAATTAATTAGTGTCTGCTTACAAGATGTTTTGGTTAGCTAAGACCACAAAATTCCTTTAACTAACAGAAAATATTGTTTATAATTTCTTTTTACGATACTGCCTCGACCACGATCAATTGCAGAACTTCACATTGTCGGCTTTAACTTCTGAAAATGCAATTTGAACAGGGGTCTCCAAACTACTGGTGTCATCAATCTGACCCCAATATCTTGCAAGGTATTAATGGCAGAAATGATGACGCAGAAAACTTAACTAAGTATCTATGTTTAAGCATATTAATAACTAAAAAATAATTGAAATGAATCCCACTAATCACAGCAAAACAAAAACCACTAATGAGATTTATGTAATTGTGATTTTCCACCGACAATAGTTTATAGTTGTGGATCAATTTTACTTGTGCCAATTACTAAAAGAAATTTAAGATGCTCATCGATTAATTTAGACCTTGTAAACATTCTTTGTGTACCATTTTGGAAAACGTTCTTTTATACAATCCACGAGCAAATTGATTCAAATTATCAAATTGTACCAATCCAAACAGTTTTTTCACTATTTTAGGTCAATTATAGCACTGCAATTCAAAGATCAAATTTATTCCAATATAATAATAATAATAATAATAAATAAATTTGATCTTTGTTCGAATTGCAGTGTTATAATTGACCTAAAAAACTGGAAAAACTATCTGGATAATAAGTTAAGTTAAAAAAGGTCATAAAAATACATACATATACTAATTGTACCAATGGAAGACTCATAAAATTCCAACAAAGATGAATTTTGATATTTGTTCTTAATCATATCACTGCAGGATTTTGCAAAAGCTTAATTTCATTCGCAATGACAATCAAAGTGTGAGAAACGAGTATCAAAATTTATTAGTTGCGAACGCAAAATCGACGGGAAATTCTCTCTCTGTAGTGTGGCTGAATATTTCACAGAATGTCTTAAAATGTGTGAAACATTTTTTACGCAACTGCAATTAGAATAGTATTATTTTCTGCGTGAGGGATTTGATATTAGTGTACATATAAATCAGCCAGATCAAACTGATTTTCTCCTTGCAATCTCAAATTCAGTTCGTTCATACGATTTGTCAAATCGACATAGAATGCTAACTTCCACATCCAGTCACTGTTCAAAAGTGCGGCAAAAAGGTGATGCTTCTCATTCAAAAAAATTCGAAAAAGCGCTTAAAAACCTTGCCGCAACTAAGCCAGCATACGGTAGTATGATATGGTAAGTCATTTTCTCCAATCGCTCTTCAATAAGCTTGCGGAATTGTTGATGATTCAGCCGAGTGGATCTGATGAAGTAAACGACTGATATGACTGGTTTTAGAACTGCAGACATATCCAAACATTTTCCGACTGTTGATGAGTGATAGAATGTAAGGTTAATGGTTTTGAACCACCATCATTTTCTGCAACCCCTAACAACCTCTGCCTTTTATCTATGTACATATTCCGCGAATAAAAATCAACACCTGAGCAGTATCTGACACATCCATTGACTCATCCAAGGCTAGAGAAAACTACTAAGATGTCCATTTGTCACACAATTAAAATATGTAATATATTTTTTGCGATGCCTTGCACCCTCCGAGCCATGGTGTTTTCTGACAAATTGACAACTTTTAAATAAATTTACCTTCTCGGGGCATATTTCTTTGGCTACTGCAACCAAACATTCTTTTATCACACCTCCATCGGTGAATGATTTTCCACGTTTTCCGATTTTCTGTGGTAAGCAAAGATTGCTGCGATTTCAGCCAGCAAACTTCCTGTATATTTCGAGTAATTTTGAAGACGTTTCGATTCATAGTGTCGTTTAATTTGTATCCTTTCAGAACAGCTATGGCTTAATTACAAATTAAACATAGTTACTTATTACTTAGTCACAAAATAGTGAAAGTTCCGTTTATCTTCGAACGTCCTGAATTCACTGTCTATTTTTCGCTTCTTTTCCACACTACTAAGTCATACATAAAAAACCATAAGTCAAATCAAAATACTGTTTTATTTCATATTAGATAGTTTCGCTTCCTTCGCCTTTTCTACGCAGACAGACTCGCGGTTGCGCCGCTAATCTTTTCATATGCAACTACTGCCATCTCGAAGTGATCGGAATAAACTAGCCAGAACCAGAACTCATCTCTAGAAGGGATATCTTCTAACAATGTATACAATTCGTCTTGGCCAAGCGCTTCCAATTCTTGCATAGAGTATATAATGTTTTTAGCTGAAAAAAATATTATAAAAAATATGAATCTTCCTTGTGGTTTTGTGCCGCGACTACCACATTTGTGTATAAAACATAACCTCATCTACTGAGGTAAACAAATATTCCCACTTGCTATAAGTGCAAGGCATATATTTTTATTAATATTTAATATTTATTTACTAGCCATCTTCATTAATAATTGATCCTCACCATTGCGATCTCGCTTATTATTGAAGATAGACGGTAGGTTTAAATTTGGAAAAGTTGCTAAATTTTGTGATTATTATGATCTCGAAAAGAAAGTAGACTTAGAACAAATGACGTTCGAGTTATTTGAAAAAAACTGAAAAATCTCATTTTCTTATTTTGCTTATAGCACTTTTATTAGGTCTTGCAGAGGAAAACTAAAGACACACTATCAAAGCCACTTTTGCTCCTCTATCTAATGGTGTACTTAAAATTTTTATACGACGTTTCGTTTTCTTTGGATCATCATCAACTTTGTTATTTCTTATGGGCGCCATATTGGATTTTGACACAGCTAGAAAGATTTTCTTTTTCTGATTTCAATCATGTGTCATATGTTGAAAACAAAATTTGATATTGTGCGTTAATTTACAAAGAATCTAATTTGTTATTAAATAAGGTGGGTAGCTATGAAATTTGGAACTGTCAATCGCTTAAAACTGAGTATCGCAAAAATTAAAATCGACATTCAATAAGGTAGCAATGGAATTTTGAACTGAACTTGCATTAGTAACGGAAAGATTGCGTGAGAAGAGAGACAACGAGAAACAAGATATGTTATGTATTTTTTAGTCATCGAACTAAAATACAACAGTAGCGAGTACAAATATTTGGAATTTTACCCTGATGTATTTCGATCAAACATTCTACGATAATAATAATATGCTTTCACATTCCCAACAGTTTGTGCCAATTATAGGGGCTATCGGCTGGCAATGAGTTATTATTATGCCTGCGGTTGTAGACCAACTTAAGATGTTGCCTTTCATCATTTGCCATGGAATCTGGGAAACTACAGAAAATCAAATTCAGAAGGAACATACCGGAGTTCGAACCCAATACTGGCGGACTGGGAAGCGAGCACACTAGGCACCGCGCTACTAGCCGGTCAGTTAGTACATTTCGATTCATCTGACCAGATGATTATATTCAAAAAATCTTCATAGTTTTGTAATTTTCCCGGTAACCAATTACAATATTCCATTTGTCTTAAATTATCACCAGGTAGTATAAACTATGACTAACATGGACTTTGTACGGTTTCAGCTTATTTCGACGCAATTCTCCACGATCCATATTCGACTAAATTTCTGTCAAGATCTAGAAAAATGGTATGATATGTTTGTAGTCGTTTAGGATACAATTGTAGAAATACATAATATTATCTCATTTCTCTTCGTTGGTGAACGCCATTTTTGAGTTACTAACGCAACGATAATTGACAGTTCGTAATTCCATGGCTATCTCATTTAACGTCGATTTTCATTTACGCGATACTCAATTGTAAGTGATTGACAGTTCGAAATTTCATAGCTACCTATACCTTATTTAATCTCAAATCAGATTCTTGGTCAATTAACATACTATATGAAATTTTGTTGTCAACATATAACACATGGTTGAAATCAGAATAAGAAAATCTTTCTAGCTGTGTCAAAATCCAATATGGCTCCCATAAGAAATAACAAAGTTGATGATCGTCCATAGAAAACGAAACGTCGCATAAAAATTTTAAATACACCATTAGATAGAGGAGCAAAAGTGGCTTTGATAGTGTGTCTTTAGTTTTCCTCTGCAAGACCTAATAAAACTGCTATAAGCAAAATAAGAAAATGAGATTTTTCAGTTTTTTTCAAATAACGCGAACGTCATTTGTTCTAAGTCAACTATCTCTTCGGGATCATAATAACCACAAAAATTAGCAACTTTGCCAAATTTAAATCTACCGTCTGTCTTCAATAATAAGCGAGATCGCAATGGTGAGGATCGAAAATGAATCAGTCTGTATATTGTAAAGTCTAGTGACTTTACAATACACAATAGTACACAATTGAAATGCGAAAAAAGGGTATGGTTGCACACTTTGCGACTATCTCAGAAATATAGTTAAGGGCAGAAACATTAAAACTGTTTTGGGACTTGGAACATACTGAAAAAATCATTATGGCCCTAGCTCTTTAAACTTTAGTGACCCCTGTTCTAGAAGGCAATGATGTTTTTCTTTTTTAAACTTAGCTTAACTTAGATGATTGAGTTATTCGTTAGTGGTCTATCAGCAGTTGGTTTTCGGGACACAGCCCCTATTTCTCACAAAATTTGGCCTCTGTCTGTTTTCAAAAAATTTGGAAATTCTGCCCGAAATTCTTCTGCACAAGGCTGTAAAGAGTACGACTATTCTCCATTTTTTGACACCATTTCTAAAGAACTCTAGATCACTATCACCCACAGGACACCAAACACTTGGATAAATGCCAACGCGTTTCGACAGCAATGCTGTCATTATCAAGGCGATAATAAAACTAAATAAATTGACAACAACGACTTAACAGGAAACCTAAAAATTACACGTAAACAAACACAAACTGTTTCGCATCATTAACTTCGCATTAACGAAAACAATGACGAATGTGGAATAGGACCATTGTCACTGTTCATCAAACACGACTTCTTTTTGTAAATCTCCAAACTTTCAAAAACATTTAGAAATTTACAATTACTAATCGGTCGAATTAATTTTACATTAGAATGATCAATATTATGATCGTTTTCGAAAATATGTTGGGCAACGCTGGACTTCTCAATTCTGTTATGTTTAAGATTAGCCATATGCTCCTTGAACCTAGTTGAGATGGAACGCCTTGTTTGCCCAATATACCTTTAGTGATAGTAGTGATTTCGACACCAAGAATTGTAATATTGACGATTTTATTAACAGTTTAAATAATCGGTTTGAAACCATAAAATTTACATATGAAAAAGAGGAACACGGTCAGCTACCTTTCTTAGATACCTTAGTTATTAGAAACAAGAATTGTTTAGAATTTAACGTATATAGGAAAGAAACCAGTACACTTCGCTACATTCCTTCAGACTTCCATCACTGTGCCCAACACAAAATGGCAAGTCTGAATTTTTTGGTTCATAGATTGCTCACCTTTCCCTTGAACAAGGTTAGGTATGAGAAAGAGCTAGAAGTCATTAAGCATGGAGCCAGGTGTAATGGTTTCCAACCTCAAATTATTTATAAATTAATTAGGAAGTTTAATTCTAGGAATTTTTTGAAAGAATCCACGACTTTTCGAGAAGAAGTCACTAACACACCTTTTGTTACCCTCCCTTTTGCTCCCTCTATCACTAAAGGTTTGAGTAAAATATTTCAAGGGGCTGGATCTTGGGACGGTTTACAGTTCAGGCACTAATTTTAGAAATCTGATCGGTAACCCTAAAGATAAGGTACAGCCTCTGGAAAAGTCGGGGATTTATGAAATTAGTTGTAAAAATTGTAATCCAAAATCTTGGGCAAACAAGGCGTTCCATCTCAACTAGGTTCAAGGAGTATATGGCTAATCTTAAACATAACAGAATTGAGAAGTCCAGCATTGCCCAACATATTTTCGAAAACGATCATAATATTAATCATTCTAATGTAAAATTAATTCGACCGATTAGTAGTTGTAAATTTCTAAATGTTTTTGAAAGTTTGGAGATTTACAAAAAGAAGTCGTGTTTGATGAACAGTGACAATGGTCCTATTCCACATTCGTCATTGTTTTCGTTAATGCGAAGTTAATGATGCGAAACAGTTTGTGTTTGTTTACGTGTAATTTTTAGGTTTCCTGTTAAGTCGTTGTTGTCAATTTATTTAGTTTTATTATCGCCTTGATAATGACAGCATTGCTGTCGAAACGCGTTGGCATTTATCCAAGTGTTTGGTGTCCTGTGGGTGATAGTGATCTAGAGTTCTACTTCGGCACCAAGAGATCCAGTGAATATTTGGACCATTTCTAAAGCATAATTCGATCAGAAGAACGTTTAGATTTATGATAAACATTTTTAAGTGTCAATCAACAAATACATTAGTGACAGATGTGTGTTAATAATTTCATGGCTTGCTAGAGGGTAAATTTAAATGATTCTGTAGTATTAGTGTTATTGCACATAATAAGATTTTTGCATAATTAGACGTTACGTAATGTAGTGCTAAAACAATTAATTTAATACCTAACTGTACCTTCCACGTAAGCCATAATACATTACGGCAGATTTGTGAAAAATTCTCATTTACAAATAAACGCTCCTCATTACCATACTTATTGCTTGTTTCATTAATTATTCAAAAATTCTAATATGCTCATTAGCATTCAGGTGAGATATAGTTTATTGAGAGGAACTTAAAAACCGAGATGGTAATTCGCGTTATATTAACCGTTTTTTTTCCCATTCTATCTCAGCGGGGAACCGTGTATAAGGGGCCATTTACGCCCGGCATGACCGTGTTGTTTCATCCTCTTTATTCTCCGTACACTACACAGAAATGATTATTTTATTTTATCTACTTCCTGCCGTCCATTGTTCGCACGGTCAACGTATTAGTATTTGTAAATAATAAAATTTCACCGAGCTAAGTACACTATTCGCCATTCTTCTATTAACGAATATATGTACACTATCGGTAATATTAATTCGGACGAAATTGTTTTAGGAAGTAACCTACGTCTACCTGACACAAATAAATATTACAGGAACTTCTATCACACACTTTTCTTTGAGAAAAGAATTATGGTGGTAGTAAAGTAATGCAACAGTTCGAATTAATGTGACCGGTAGTGTGTACACATATTACCTACAAAACACAGCATGCGCACTATTCGGCTTAATGATGATGAGATTTTAATGTGTTACTCAGTACATGTTCCTCTTCTTTCTTCCATTCATATCGGGATGCATAATTATAAATGGGAATAAATTTAATATTCCCTTTTAAAGTGCAAATGGGTGTACTTTATTATTAATATTGTTGAAGGTTTAAGTATGTGATTACGGCCGTAACCAATGTTATAAACCGAAGCGCATAGATTCGTTAATGGATTGCGGTTTCGCCTGATAGTGGATTGGATGTTAGCCGGCATGCTTACCGGAAAAGTAAATGCATCCTACTTGCAGTGGTTTATTTCCGTGCAAGTAGTTAAAATGTATAAACTGAAAGTTTTTGACAACATCCTGGCTGAGTACTTTCTATATGAATTCAGTTTGCGATTAACTACAGCTTCTGTAGGAATGATAATCGATTAAATGATTCCTTTCTGGTTATTATTACATAAATAAACAGCTACAAAAGCAAAAGTAGGATTTTGGGTAAGTTCTATCAGCAGAGGAGTAAAATGATTTTAAAAATGCTCGAAATTTTGTGTTTTTTTTTTTAATTTTTATTATCCAGATAGTTTTTCCACTTGTTAGGTCAATGATAACACTTGCAATTCGAACAAAAGTCAAATTTATTCCAAAACCTTTACAAAATTTATAATCTGGTTTTCGTAACAACTTCTTCAGTGGAATAAAATTGACATTTATTTAGTGTCAAATTATAAATAAATAACTAGTCATGCCTATCATCAA
Organism: Popillia japonica; assembly: GCA_004785975.1. Taxonomy (NCBI): domain Eukaryota; kingdom Metazoa; phylum Arthropoda; class Insecta; order Coleoptera; family Scarabaeidae; genus Popillia; species Popillia japonica. The sequence continues at coordinate 16,921 of SMLS01061167.1, forward strand.
AATTATCTACAGACAAACAAATTCAGTGATATATAGGATTATGTTTACAATATATTGGACAATTTAAGATATTTTGAAATGTAAATTTATAATCATAACACTAATGCTCCTTATATCAATGTATTTTTTTGTCAAGCTCTAACAATTCTGTTCGAGGACTAGGGAAAAACATGGCAAAAAAACCTAGTCAAGAGCTTAATTTTATAAAATTCAGGCGTGATTA